>CAUYRH010154674.1:0-10117 GCA_963574655.1 Perodicticus potto
AATGGCTTAAATTGTCCTCTAAAGTGGCACAAGTTGGCTGACTGGATACAAAAACTAAGGCCAGATATCTGCTGAATACAAGAATCTCATCGTACCTTAAAAGATAAATATAGACTCAGGGTGAAGGGATGGTCATCTATAATTCAGGCATGGAAATCAGAAAAAAGCAGGTGTTGCAATTTTATTCACAGATACAATAGGCTTTTAACCAACAAAAGTAAGGAAAGATAAGGATGGTCACTTCATAATTGTTAAGGGTGATACTCAACAGGATGAGGTTTCAATTATTATTATTTATGCAACCCAACCAGAATGCACCTCAATTTTTAAGAGAAACTCTAACAGACATAAGGAACTTGATTTCCTCCAGCACCATAATAGTAAGAGATTTTAACACCCCCTTGGCAGTGTTTGATAGATCCTCCAATAAGAAACTAAGCAAATGTGATTTTTGGTCTTCTGGATATATACCCAGTAAAGAAGAGGGTGAAGGGTGGGATCACACTTATGGTGCATCTCAGAAGGGTCAGGTGGAACCTACTAGGTGCAGAACACAAATGTTTTCACACAATAAATGAGAAAATCCCAACAAGCTTATGTCGAACAGCTGGATGAAAATATTTCAGATTGTATATGAAGCCTGCACTCTGTACCCCATGATTGCACTAATGTATACAGCTATGATTCAGTTAAAAAAAAAAAAAAGAAACTAAGCAAAGTAATTTTAGACTTAAACTTAACCATTCAACAATTGGATTTAACAGACATCTACAGAATATTTCCATCCTAACAAAACTGAATACACATTCTTCTCATCGGCCCATAGAACATACTCCAAACTAGATCATATCTTAGATCACAAATCTAACCTCAGCAAATTTAAAAGAATAGAAATTATTCCCTGCATCTTCTCGGACCACCATGGCATAAAAGTGGAACTCAGTAACAACAGGAATCTGCATACTCATACAAAAATATGGAAACTAAATAACCCTATGCTGAATGATAGATGGATCATAGATGAAATTAAGAAAGAACTTATCAAATTTTGGAACAAAATGATAATGAAGACATGAACTGCCAGAACCTCTGGGATACCACAAGGACAGTCCTAAGAGGGAAATTTATAGCATTGCAAGCCTTCCTCAAAAGAATGGAAAGAGAGGAAGTCAAGAACTTAATGGGACATCTCAAGCAACTGGAAAAGGAAGAACATTCCAACTCCAAACCCAGCAGAAGAAAAGAAATAACTAAAATTAGAGCGGAATCAAATGAAATTGAAAACAAAGAAATTATACAACAGATCAATCAATCAAAACGTTTTTTTTGTACCAGATTGTTTATTGCAGCCCAATTCATAATCACTAAGTCATGGAAGAAGCCCAAGTGCCCATCGACCCATGAATGGGTCAATAAATTGTGGTATATGTACACCATGGAATATTATGCAGCCTTAAAGAAAGAAGAAGACTTTACATGGATGGAGCTGGAACATATTCTTCTCAGTAAAGTATCTCAAGTATTGGAGAAAAAGTATCCAATGTACTCAGTCTTACTATGAAACCAATTTATATTTTTCTTATGAAAGCTATAACCTAATTATAGCTCAAGAAAAAGGGAAAAGGGGAGAGGGAGGGGAGAGTAGGGGGAGGATGGGAGAAGGGAGAGTAATTGGTGAGACCACACCTACGATGCATTTTACAAGGGTACATGTGAAATTTACTAGGTGTAGAATATAAATGTCTTAACACCATAACTAAGAAAATGCCACGGAGCTATGTTAACCAGTTTGATGGAAACATTTCAAATTGTAAATAAAACAAGCTCATTGTACCCCATGTTTGCATTAATGTACAGAGCTATGATTTAATAATAAACAAAGTTGGTTTTTTGAAAAGGTCAATAAAATAGATAAACCTTTGGCTAACCTAACCAGAACTAAAAGAGTAAAATCCCTAATTTCATCAATCAGAAACGATAAAGGCCAAATAACAACAGAGTCTTCAGAAATTCAAAAAATCCTGAAGGAATATTACAAAAAACTCTATTTTGAGAAGTATGACTATCTGAAGAAAATAGACCAATACTTGGAAACATGCCACCTTCCTATACTTAGCCAGAAAGAAGTGGAAATGTTGAACAAACCTATATCAACTTGTGAAATAGCATCAAATACATGAAATCTACCCCAGAAGAAAAGCCCGGAACCAGATGGCTTCACATCAGAATTCAACCAAACTTTTGAAGAGGAACTAGTACAATATTACTTAGCCTTTTCCAAACATAAAAAAGAAGGATTACTTCCCTCAACATCTGTGCAAGGGGAAACATTTGAAAAAATTGGCCTGGGAAAATACTTTGTGAGGAGGACCCCCTGGGCATTTGAAGCAACATCAAAAATACATTATTGGACTTGAATCAAACTAAAAAGCTTCTGCACTTCCAAGAACACAGTAAGTAAAGCAAGTAGACAGCCCTCAGAATGGGAAAGGATCTTTGTAGGTTATATTTCCTACACAGGTCTAATAACCAGAATCCACAGAGAACTCAAACCTATTAGCAACAATAGAACAAGTGATCCCATTTCATTGTGGGTAAGAGACATGAAAAGAAGCATCTTTGAAGACGACAGGTGCACAGTCTACAGACACATGAAAAAATGCTCATCATCTTTAATCATCAGAGAAATGCAAACCAAAACCACTTTGAGATATCATCTAACTCCAATAAGAGTAGCCCACATCACAAAATCCCAAAACTACAGATGTTGGAGTGGATGTGGAGAAAAGGGAACACTTCTGCACTGCTGGTGGGAATGTAAGCTAGTATGTTCCTTTTGGAAAGAAGTTTGGAGAACATTCAGGGATGTAAATGTAGACCTGCCATTTGATCCTGCAATTCCTCTACCAGGTGTATATCCAAAAGACCAAAAATCGCTTGCCAACAAATAGATTTGCATCAGATCGTTCATTGCAGCTCAATTCATAATTGCCAAGTCATGGAAGAAGCCATTGACCCATGAGTGGATTAATAAATTGTGCTGTATGTATACCATGGAATACTATACAGCATTAAAAAAAAATGGAGACTTTACCTCTTTTATGTTTACATGGATTGAGCTGGAAAATATTCTTCTTAGTAAAGTATCTCAGGAATAGAAAAATAATGTCCAGTGTATTCAGTACTATTATAAAACCAATTTATAATCACTCACACTTTCATAGGAAAGATGAATTACAACTACAGCCCAGGATGAAGGAGACAAGGGAAGGGGGATTGGAAGGGAGGTGGTGGTTCGATACAGGGATGGTTAATGGTGGGAACACACCTATGGAGCATATTGCAAGGGTACAAGTCAAATCTATCAAGTATAGAACACAAATGTCTTAATACTGTGATTAAGTAAATGAGGTGAAAGCTATGTTGATTAGTAGGATGTAAGCACTCCAATTTGTACAAATAATCATCACATTGAATCCCACAAAGGCATAAATGTACTCATGATCTATGTATATATGACTTAATTAAAAAAAAAGGAAAAGAAAACACATAATAAGAATTTAAGAAAATTAAAGGATAAAAATAAAGTAAAATTCCATCTTCAATAAACATAGTGTCTTTCAATCACTATCCCAAGTGTAAATTTTGCTTCCTTTAAGTTCTAAGAAACATCATACCTTATCCTGGAAATCTCTAAGTCTTCAGGTAGTGGAGGGACTACCGCCAACTTAATTATAATTTATTTAATGCTTATATTCAAGCACAAGTTCCTCCCACTATTTAATTTACCTGAGAGCTGTCAACAACCTTAATGTAAAATTCTTACTGTAGCTATCAGTTATTAGACAATCTTTCCTGTTGAAAAGGGTATATTTTGACCCTTGAAGTAATTTCAGTTAAGATTACCATCACTAAGAAATATGTCCAACCATTTAAATAACATTTATAAAGATCAGGGTTGCAAATGGTATTTCCTACCTTTTCTTCCTTTCACCTGTGTACAAAATATGAATTCAACTTTGAAGTGTGTGTTTTTTTTTTCTAGAGAAGTAGTTGTATTGGTTAGTTTTATTACCTCATTCACTTAACTTCTTTATGATACCTAGATAAACTTTTTTTTTTTTTTTTTTTTTTTTTGCAGTTTTGGCCAGGGCTGGGTTTGAACCCGCCACCCTCAGTATATGGGGCCGGGGCCCTACTTGCTGAGCCACAGGCGCTGCCCCCTAGATAAACTTTTTTTAACCATAACTTACATTACTATAATTGTAATCTATATTTGTATAAGCCCACTGTTTAGGAATATTAAACATTATTTTAGATATTATGAATTCAGCTTTAACATACAAAACTTCCTTAAAACAGGCATATAAAAGCTTTTTGGGGTGGTGGTGTGAGTTTGTTTTTCATACACCAAAAGGCAACACATTTAATGAACTATATAGTGATCTTAATAAGTTATTCCTAATATGTTTGTTTAATAAATTTTTATTTTTCTTAATTATAAAGCCATAAAACAGTACGATAATAACGTATAGTAATGTTGCAGGCACAGTTTAAAGTACTTAATCTTCAAAGCAATCCTATGAGGTATACATGCTTACGAGTCCTTTTTAGATGAGTAAACTGAGGCACAAAGGTTTTGGTTTACCCGACAGGAAGCAGTGCATAAAGTAGAAGGCCCCTTATGTAAACACAGGAAATCTGGACTCAGAGCCCAATCCTTAACAACTATATTCTGGTGTCCTACATCCAGGTAATCATTTCATCCAAACACAGTTGTATGTTATTTAAGTACAATACATTCTTGTGGGTTATCAGATTTAAATGTTGTTCCATGTCTTAGAAATTTTATTTATCTGTAAATTAAACTGAATCCTCCCACCTTACACATTTTGTCAGCCCTTACCAAATTTTCAATCCTTTCAGTTTTCTTCAATATCTGGCACAACTCTCAGATTGTCACGTCCAAGGTTTTTCCTCCCTCTTGACTTGGTGGGAACTAAAGTCTCAGATCCTTATTGGGACGCAGGTTGTCTAGGAGCTTCCCTTGCCTCCCAGGTGCTGAATAAGCCCTGCATGCTGAAGCCAGACAACTTGATCTAAACTTCAAAAGATTCATCACTACAGCAAATCATGTATGGGCATCTTTCATGCCTGAAGCTGCTGATACAGGTGCCATTCCAAAATCCTCTGGAACTCATGCATCTTCCATGCTCCACTTCAGAAAATAATCCTGACTGTGAAATTAATGTCTACTCCAACTATTCATGTAAACCAGAAAATCTATTAGATTGCTACTGCTGCCCTTACTCCTTCACCTGAAAATGCTTTGAGCTTCTCACCTGGCTGCCCTCTAGCACCATTATTTTTTTGTTTCTTTTTGTTTCCATAGAGATGCCCCTCATGAAATGCCTGACCATGTGTATTATCTAGCAAACACGCGCTCCTATCATTCCTCACCAGATGATTTAGCTAGTCCTTAATAAATAAAAGATTAAATGGCAAACAGACTTGAAGAATGTGTCTTCTCTCCTCATGGGAGTACCAAAAAAGCCTCTCTCCCTGACCAAATTCTAGCCAGGTGCCTCTGAGCCCTATTCTTGACTAGGCCTCAACCCTGGCCTATAAAGACATAAACAAAACATTAACATAGTTTCTAAAAGTTCAAATCCAAACCCCTAGGGTGACTGTAGCCCCACTTAAAGTGCATGCCTGAGAAAACTGAAGGCTCCCCAAAGAATTTATAGTTTGTTCCAGACAAAACCTAACGATATAGCCTCTCAGCCTCTGTGGAAGTGCAGTGGCCAAATTTCTTTAAGTGCCAATTAGCAGACTCAGAGAGCTTTCACATGGATCAACCCCACCTGCTTCCCTGACTCTAATGATCCTTCACCGACCCTCATTCTCCCTTTAAAATGCCAGTCACCTCTGTATCAATTGAAGCTGAGTTCAGTTCACACTGGACTCTTCCCCACTGCAATAGCATAATTACTTACTAAAACCTCCCCTTACCTCTTAAACTGATGTCCATCTTTGTTTATCTTTGATAGTTGTTTGGTTCATTGGTTGATTTGGTTTCAGTTTGTTGAGGCCATACCATTTTTAGAACTGGAATTCCCTCTCCAGTACCGAAGCTGTATAACTATTTCTTTCATGGTTTGTTTTAGTAAGTATTTTTCTTTTGAATAGCAGAACCGATTTTGTCCTCCTATAATAGTCGTATTAGGTAATTGCTGGGAAAAATGTTGGAAGTATAAGAGCAAAATATAAATTTCTCTGGCTATTTTATAGAAACAGAAGGATGGGCTTCATGCTTATTGCCAGCAAGCAGCAATACAGTTTTCTTTTTTCTTATGTTTTTACCTTCTAAAAATACTTTTGTCCAATACATATGACATTCAATTTGTTAGCACTCTTAAATAGCAATAGAATTGACTATTTTTAGAATGGTAACGATATTGAAAAACAGAACATTCTTTATCTTATTTCCTGATGAAAAATACAGCATACTTAATTTACGAAACATATTCATAATTTCCAGAATTTTCATCTTGCTTTCATTCTACACGCTGCTCCCACAGACCAAGAGTCAGAGTCTTGAATATACGGACAGCATTTTAAATAATAAGATTAAGTCTCAATTACCCTTTCTACATTTTGGCAGTCTTCTCTACAAATCTTTAACCTAACCTTTGGCCCTGTACCTCCATGCAAATCTTCTTCATTTATTTCGTTGAATAGGCAGTTTTTCAGTTTCACCTTAGGTTAGACTAATGCATTTATAGACTCTTATTCTGGGTTTATTAAAGATCTCAGTCAGAGACCAGTGGCCATTAGGATACAAGAGAATTTTTCTCTCTGGTCGACATCTAGGTGTCTATTATTTGGTCTCAAAATGTCATGTCATCATAAAACCCTGTATACCAACATCAATGAGCATGCTAAGAAACGAAACAAGATGATTTCATTGCAATGTTTGTCACAAAAAGTCTCTATTTAAACATAGAGGGTATGAGTCTCTATTTAAACAGGGGTGTTTCATGATTAGACTTGATGTATTTTTTGAATAGTATGTTTATTTTCTTATAAAATTATGTGTTAGTATAGATACTTTGGAACCTGCATGAAAGAATAAAATATATATTGGGGCCATTCTGAGAAATCTCATTGAAAGATGAGCTATTTCATCACGGGTTTGTTTTGTTTTGCTTGGCTTTAGTCTGGCTTGGTTTCTGGATTTTATTATCATTTTGTTTTGTCTATATAGACAGACATTCATTTATTTTGTTGTAGTTTTTGGTTTTCTCCATTAATGAAAGATTTGACTTTATAAACAATTCAAGTATGACAGACTGCCTAGAATATATACTTAATAAATTATTTTTATAATATGGTTGATTTACCCATTTTATTTAACTTCAGCATTCAATTACCCCCAGTACTATTTTTAAGCCTACATTATACATGTTGTTATAGATTTAATATGCACTATTTGTACATCAATTTAAAACTTCTGATAAAGCAAGGTCATTAGGACAATGCTTATCTCATAAAAACCTGATAAATCTTTGTTAAATATTGAATGTCATTTTAATTAATTAATCAATATCCATATTACCATTAGCCAAAATAACTATTTTTATTAAGATTTTGTTTTATAATTCTCTCTACATTTTAGTGAGCATATTGTAATAAAAGCAATATCGCTTTTCTTTTTTAATAAAAGGGAGACACTATGCTATACTGACTTCATCAATGAGATAATCTGAAGCGGTTATTATGAGCTGCTTTTGCAGTATGTATTGGAATGTACATCTTTATTACTATGTAATTTTCAGGTCTATGTGCATCTATGTTTAATATTTCCTCAGTTGTGAAAGCATTACTGGTTGCCTTTGGCCTCTCCTAATGATAGCAAGAATGAGGCCACCCAGGTTACGCACATATGGTACTTGTGTCATTTTTTTTTTTTCAGTTATAAGGATATGATTTTTCTTTCTTATGGATAATTTTTTTGGAACACCATGTTTTAGCCTGAAGCCTACGTTTTCTACATTTATGACTTGTGCTTTTGATTGTGGGATCATGAACACAGCGCACTATAAAAGAATATTGTACCCTTGTTACCAGGGGAGGCTGATAACATAAAAGCATAGGATTATATGATGGCAAACCATGGCTTAAAACATATACGTGAGTTATTTTGCAAAAGTTTTCATAGAGAAAAGCAGTGAAGTACTTGAGTCACCTGAACATATACAGACCAAAAATGTATGCTAAAAATAAAAGAATTTGTGCCACTATAGCTAGCACTACTTTCACATAACAAACGGCCATTTGATTTATCCAAAACAACATTGGTAGGCACATGAAGGTTATGCATTTGAATTTTATTGCTTTTCTGTACTTTGTGTTTTATCGGATTTGAAAATATTATTTGACATTATAGATCTTTATGCCCTTTAACCATAAGGACCTTGCCCTTTATATTTGTGCTCATATGAGTAACTTTTAATAACTATTTTAATCAGCATTGATTGAGCATAGTAGTTTTTTTTACTTCTTTTACACTGGCCTGTTTATGACTGCAGTTCAAATAGCATCATACTATACCAAGCATCAAGTAAAATGTCTTAATACTGGGAAAATCTGAGCTTAGTTCTTTATCGGAAAATACTCTTCAGGAGAAACAGGGTGGATTGTTATTCACATTCACATACATCGCCACACATACAGGAAGGTAGAAGTATTGGTAAATTTATCGTTTTATTAAAGTAAAATATGTCTCACAACACTGTTGGGCAGATGTTACTGATCTGGCTTAGTAATAAATAAGAATTAACTTCCTGTGCTTGATATGCTTGAAGGCAATATTACTGCAGTACAAGACAGGGCATTAGTTCTATATGGTTGAGTTAGCATGGAAAGTAACACCAAAGGACAAAATGAATTAGAACCAATAAAACCTTTATACGATAACCTGAAGGGTATGACTCTAAGATAGGGTCAAGAAAGAAATGGTGATGATGTGAGAAGTGACCTGATGAATGTCGTTCATGAATTTACACCACTTCTGAAAATGCCTTCTGCTTGCAAAGAAGAATCAGGAGCCCTAGAACATATGTTAATATACCATAATCCAGCAGCCCAATGGCAAGCATAGCACTCTATTGGACCAAATGTATACATAAATATATACTCACACAAACACACATTCCCCATATACAGAGATGTATGTGTATGTATGTATTTTAGCTTATGTTTCATAACAAAACCCCATCACAAGTGAAAGACAGTTCACACACAGAAAAGCTCAAAGAAATATTGTAAACCTATAGAAATAGGAGGATATTCAAATAAGAATAAATATAAACCATGATAATAGACTACAGGGGATAGGATTCTTAATTCATTATCCTGAAATAAATAAATTAATATAACCTAAGGTACCAGAGGGCAGGTTGAGGTTCTATATTTTGGTCTATTTAATATTGAACCATTCAGTAGCTATGAAAGTGTTGATGATGCCAGCCCTAGTTATCTAAATTTGCAGAAGCAAAATCTCTGTTCACATTGTAAATTTTTTTAGATTTATGCTAGGGTCTAATTTCCTAACTTTTTTCTTTGTATACAACAACTTTGTGCTAACCATGTAATAAATTATCAGTAACTACCATTTTGATTATGTGAGCCCAGATATACATGTAGAAATAAGGAGTGTCTATTGCTTCACTGCTTCCTTGTCAACTCCTAGTACATTTTAATCACTAAATAAATGTTCTGAATGTATAAATACTCCAGAGAAAAACATATATCTATACCTCAGAAATGCCCATTGTGATCCTCAATCAAAGTTCTATATGACTTATCAAAAGTTTATTAATGTATCAATAGGACTCAGGAGTCAAGGTAAAGAGGTTTCCATTGGATAAAGATGGAAAAATTTTAAATCAATAAGGTTAAAAAAATTTTTTTAAAAAATAAGGCTAATAAAAATAAATGATTGAAATGCATCATTTCATGTAAACATGTTTAAATGCATGCATTCATAATGATGCCAAAACACACAAATAAGAATAATAAGAAATAAAATCATCACTAGTAATCTTTGGAGGAG
>CAUYRH010154677.1:0-10797 GCA_963574655.1 Perodicticus potto
CCCAAAAAGAAGAAAAAGCAAAAGCCCCAGGAGGTTCCTCAGGAGAATGGAATGGAAGACCACCTATCTATCCCTGTCTCTAAACCCAAGAAAAAGAAATCTTTTTCCAAGGAGGAGTTGGTTAGTAGTGATCTTGAGGAAATCACTGGCATTGTAAGTCCTCCCAAGAAGAAAACTTCACCCAAGGAGGAAACAGTAGTTAGTGATCCTGAAGAGGCAGGCAACAAGACCGTGTCTAAGAAAAAGCGGAAATTCTCCTCTAAGGAGGAGACGGTCAGCAGCGGGCCAGAAGAGGCTACAGGCATCAAGAGTAACTCCAAGAAGAAGAAAAAGTTCCACAAAGATCCCCAGGAAGATTAGAATGGACGTTCCCTGTGAGGGAGGGGTATCCCATACCCCATAGCGACATTTCCCACCCTGTGTCCCATACCTCAATAAAAACAAATTCACAAAGTTGTTGGTTCATGTTTTATTGAATATCTTAGATGGGTGTGGGCAGGCCCTATGGGTGGGGCAGGGCAGCAATGACAGCCTCAGTGAAGTCGTAGCAAGTGGCATAGCCACCCATGTCAGAGGTTCGTACCTGTGGGGGAGAATGGTCATCATCCCTGCAGCCTAGGCCCAGCCCCTAACTCCCACCACCACCACCCACCAGATACCATTCCCTAAGGAAGCCAGCCCTAGGACAACCTAGGTTCTGCTCAAAAAGGTGATTATGGTCCACTGTCTAGAGGTTCAGGGTCTCTTCCCTGGTCCACTGTACTGAAGGGATGTATATGTAGTATGGTCCTTGTGAGGTTGGGAGGAATAAAGGGCTCTAGCTCCCATGGGGGTGCAGGTGGCCGATGACAGACTTGATGAAGTCGGTTGTGGTGCTGTAGCCGCCCATGTCTCGAGTCCGCACCTACAGCCACCACCGGCAACAGCCGTGGGGAAGAAGAGAAGAGAGCCCATGAAGGCAGGGCAGTGTGATCCAGGAAATGGAATCCAAGAAGGTGACAGAAGGTAGCCAAAAGATGCAATGCAGCAGGGATAGAAGGCCAGGTTTGGGAGCACATGGACCTGTCCGCTCTTCCAAGCCACCACTGGCTAGCTGTGTAGCCCATCAAGGCAGGAGACTGAGCAGGAAGTGAGATGACGGGAAAACACAGATCAGGTAGCTGGCTACCTTGGAGGATATACAGAGACAGCAGGTAGCAGGAAAGAGGACACTAGGAGGAAGATGAGGATGGGCTCCCAGGTATGGAGAAGGTGAAATTTTGTCTCATCCTGCCTAGCTCCCTCATTGCTCGATCCCTTACAGTGGCAAGTTCCGCATTCAGATGGCCGTGAAAGGGGCAGAGGATAGAGCAGGAAAGGAAATAGCAGATGGGAACTAAGAGACAAAGGAGATCAAGAGATAAAACAGTCAAGAGAAGGGAGGCAAAGAATAGCCCTGACAGAATGGGGAAGATCAAAAAGCAAAGATGTTCTGGAGACCTGGGGGGGAGGAGGCCCCACTTCTGGTCCCCCAGAGAGTAGTACTGAGGCCCTCACACTAGCAGCCTTTTTCAACTCACCTTGCCAACTTTGATCACCTTCTTCACCGCATCTGCAATCATGCTGGAGTGATATTCAAGGCTGTTGATGTTGACAAGAAAATGAGACCCCTCAGAAAACTCTACCCTAATTTCCCCTCGTGGCTCCTTCCTGGCAACACCCAGTCCCCACCCCAAACCTCCCATGACCTACTTGAGATGCCGCAGCATGTTGGAAGCTGACAGCAGCATGGCCGTGGGATTGGCTATATTCCTGCCCACTGCCTGGGCAAATGGGTGGCGGGCACCCTGTGGAAAGAGGGGCAGGCCAGAGTCACTGGGAGCACACACACAGGTTGGGAAAGGACACCATGGGATGGGGAGCAGGCCAGGGTGATTTAGGAAGAGAAGGCAATAGGATTGGCGGTGGTGGGATGGGAGACCTGAAGTCAGGGGATTGGCACAGGCAAGGAGAAAGGGCTGAGGGAAGAAGTGGCCTCACTCACCGTCTCAAATACTGCGTACTCTGCACTATAGCTCTCACCAGGGACCACGCCAGCTCCCCCAACCAGGCCAGCCGCCAGATTGTCAATAATGTTACCATAGAGATTGGGCATGACGAGCACATCAAACTGGTAAGGATTCTGCACCAGCTAGGGGATGAGATATAGGCATGAAGTGAATTCCACTCCTCACCCTGCTCATACTGTAGACTGGAGACAGGGGGAGGGCCTCACCTGCATGCAGCAGTTGTCGATAATCATGGTCTCAAATTTGATTTTGGGGTACAGTTCAGCAACCTCCTCACAGCACTGCAGGAATAATCCATCCCCAAGTTTCCTGTTCAGCGGCCAAAAGGAACAGAATCAGCTAAGAGAGTACAGGGACCTACCTCCCCAGGAACCCATCCCACAGAAAGCCACGGCCCTCACATGATGTTGGCCTTGTGGACAGCAGTGACCTTGCCCCTCCCCTTCTTGGTGGCATAGTCAAAGGCAAACTTTGCAATCCGCTGAGACTTGGCTCGTGTGACAATTTTCAAGCACTCAATCACACCTCTTGCACTCTGGGTAATAGAGAAATAGCAGGTGACCTTGGGAAAGAGTTTCACCTCTCTCCTACCTCCATCTCTGCCCTCCCCAGTTTCTCAGGCCTCACCTCATGTTCCAAAGAGCTGTACTCCCCTTCTGTCTGCTCTCGAATGATCACCAGGTCTAGATTGTTGTGCCGAGTCATATACCCAGGAAGTGACTTCACATGGACTACGTTGGCAAATAAATCCAACTTACGCCTAAAGGTGGGAAGAGCCATCAGCTCTCATGCCTGGTGCCCCAGCATCCCTCTGACCCATCCCCACCACCTCCACCACCTACCTCAGCCGCATATCGTAGGAGGCTAGTTCCCCCTTATACTCCATCGGGGTATGGATCTTTCCTGCGTAAACAAAGTACAGGGAGGAGTGTCAGGCACAGGCCATGGTTAAGGGAGCCAGACCAGTGTTCAATTCCCTCAGGCACATAATGCAATCCAGACTCCTACCTCTCACTCCTCAATCAGTAAATTTTTTTTTTTTTGAGACAGAGCCTCAGGCTGTTGCCCTTGGTAGAGTGGCGTCACAGCTCACAGCAACCTCCAGCTCTTGGGCTTAAGCGATTCTCTTGCCTCAACCTCCCAAGTAGCTGGGACTACAGGTGCCCGCCACAACACCCAGCTATTTTTTTGCTGCAGTTGTCTTTGTTGTTTAGCTGGCCCAGGCCGGGTTTGAAGCCACCAGCCTAGGTTCATGTGGCTAACGCCATAACCACTGTGCTACAGGTGCTGAACCCTCAATCAGTAACCTTTAATTGCCTCTGGGAGAAAGGTACAAAGGAGAATAATGCGCAAAGTCAGAAACAGTTTTGTCTATTGCTTTATTTTTAGTCATCATATTTATGTTGAAACTTCAAAATGATCTAGAAGGACAGATTTTATTCATGTTTATCAAAGAAGAGGCTGGGTTTTAGTATTCAATGGTATGTATACATGTAGAAAGAAAAAGAAAAAAAAAAAAGGGGGCCTAAGTTTAGTACCAAGTTGAGAAACAATGCAAGCAGATCTCTGACCCTTGTTTATGTTTCTGCATTTGACATTTTTTTAACTGGTTTTTTTTTTCTTTTTAGACAGAGTCTCCCTCACTTGCCCCAGGCTAGAGTGTCCTGGCATCAGACTTGCTCACAGCAACTTCAATCCCCTGGGTTCAAACAATTCTCCTGCCTCAGTTTCCTGAGTAGCTGGGATTACAGGGATGTGCCACCACATCTGGCTAATTTTTCTATTTTTAGTAGACACAGGGTCTCACTCTTGCTCAGGCTGGTCTTGAACTCCAGAGCTCAAATGATCCTCTCACCTTGGCCTCCCAGAGTGCTTGGATTACAGGCGTGAGCCACTGCACCCAGCCTCAGCCACCACTTATTGAATGTATCAACTATGTTAGGCAATAAAGATAACGGCCAAAAACTGTACCACTTCTGCCCTCAAGGAACAAACAATTCACTGGGAAAGACAGATCCTATGAAAGATGTGATAATGGAAAAGGTATTAACAATATGCATAAGAGCACAGAGAATGGCTGGGCAGAGAGACTCACATCCATAATCCCAGCATTTTTGGGAGACTTGAGAATCATTTGAGGCTAGGAGTTTGAGAATAGCCAGAGCAACATTGTAAGACTCCGTTGCTACAAAACAATTTTTTTTTTTTTTTTGAGACAGTCTTACTTTGTCGCCCTCAATAGAATGGTGCTGTGGCATCATAGCTCACAGCAACCTCCAACTCTTAGGCTCAAGTGATTCTCTTGCCTCAGTATCCCAAGTAGCTGGGACTACAGACAGCTGCCAAAATGCCAGCTATTTTTAGAGACAGAGTCTTGCTCTTGCTCAGCCTGGTCTTGAACCTGTGAGCTCAGGAAATCCACCCACTTCGGCCTCCCAGAGTGCTGAGATTACAGACGTGGGCCACCATTCCCGGCCTACAAAATAATTTTTAAAAATTAGTTGGATGTGGTGGTGCAATCCTATAGCCCTAGCTACTGAGATGAAAGGACTGCTTCAGCCCAAGTTTGAGGCTGCAGTGACCTAGGATTGTGCCACTGTACTCCAGCCTAGACAACAGAGCAAGACCCCTATGTCTAATAGCAGGAAATATCACCGTAGACCTGGCATTTCAGTCAGACCTTAGGTTGAGTGCAGTGGGCTACACAGTGATCCCTAAAACGATGGTTCATGCTCTAAGCCCCAGAACCAGTGATATTACTTAGGAAAAGGGGATTTGCAGATGTAAATAAGTTAAGGATCTTGAGATGAAATGATCCTGGATTAGGGTAGACATTAAATCCACTGAAAAATCCTTAGAGAGCAAAGAAGGGATATAGAGACACAGAGGGGTGAAAGTCACAGGCAGAGATTAGAGTGCTGTAACTGCAATCAGGAATCAGAATCTGGAAGAGGCAAGAAAGGATCCTCTCCTAGAACTGAAGAGGGAGCATAACTCTGCCAAAACCCTAATGACAAAACTCCGTAACTGTGAAAGAATAAATCTGTTATTTTTGTTTTTTTTTTTTTTTTTTGAGACAGAGCCTCAAGCTGTCACCCTGGATGGAGTGCCATGGCATCACAGCTCACAGCAACCTCCAATTCCTGGGCTCGAGCGAGTCTCCTGCCTCTGTCCCAAGTAGCTGGGACTACAGGCGCCAGCCACAACACCCCGCCATTTTTTGGTTGCAGCCGTCATTGTTGTTTGGTGGGCCCGGGCTGGATTCAAACCGGCCAGCTCAGGTGTACGTGGCTGGCGCATTAGCCTGTTGAGCCACAGGCGCCGAGCCAAATCTCTGTTATTTTGAGGCAACAGGTTTGTGGTGGTTTGTTATGGCAGCCATGGGAAACATACAGTAAAGAGTGAAAGGATTTTGGTAAGTAGCATCAAAGGAAGAACATTCTGGACAGAGGGAACAGTGTAAGATTTTATATATATGTATATACACACTATATATATATCACATAGTGTGTCTGTGTATATATATGTATATATATACACATATATAAAATCACACACACACACACACACTCTAGTGAGAACAAAGCACAGAGAAAGTGTGGAAACCAAGGCAGAAGAGCTAAAGGCCATCCATAAAGAATTTACTTTCCCATGCTAAGTCTGGGCCTGGCAAAATCAAGCCGGCATTTCCAAGAGATGTGGAAAATGGACTGTAGAAGCAGAATGGGAAGCCAAAAAATCTGTTAAGATCAAAAAAGGGAAGCAGAAGGAAAAACAGAAGAAAAGGAACAGCTAGAGGTGGCATACAAGAAAGGAAATTAACAAGATTTGATGATGGCTGAAGTGGCCTCAAGACAGACTCCAAACCTTGGAACCTTCCAGCATAGACAGCAGACATGATTTCTCAATTTATGGGTTTCCCACAGGAAGAAACAAATGCTAAAGTATGAGTGATTGGGTACTCTGGGGAGTTAATATTATTTGTACGTGGGAAGAGGGGCTTAATATACACTTATTTGTTCATTTGATTTTAAATGACACGTGGGGAGGTGTCAAGGGGGCACACATACCAATGATGGCCACTTTGTTCTCCTTCATGGAACTCAGCACCTGCTCCAGCTTCTCCTCAGATGCTATATTCTGCACCTCACTCAGGTGATACTCCTGGAACTCCACTGGGACAGCAGCTGCCTTTAAAGATCCCAACAGACACAGGATCAAGGTCAAATACTTCACAACTCACACCCATCGTCCCTGCACTTGATCCCTGAAGCCACTCACCTTGAACACTTCCTTGACGGCATGCATCAGCTCAGGCCCCACACCGTCTCCTGGCAGCATGGTCACGGGAAAAGCACCCTCCACCCTCACGTCCTCAGCCTGCAGGTGGGGCCAGCAGAGACGGAGCTGAGGCGAGCAGGGATGGGAGCGGAGGAAAGAGAGGGGCAAGGGGGTGGCAGAAAACCAGGGAAGGGAGCTGCAAGGAGGGGCCAGGAGCGTGCGCGAGACTCGGGCCGGACTCATGCATACCTGGCTCTTCCAGGCGGCCTGCGCCGCGCCCGACGTACCCAGACCTCGCCATGCCACAGGGTTGCTGGCGGAGACCAGCGCCTGCAAAAGGAAAAAACAAGTCTGTGAGGTCAGATCTGGAACCCCTAGACCCTAAACACTGCAGTGACCTTGCCCTTGAGAAAGGAAACGCTGGGACAGGCCCTTACTCCCTCGCCCGTCCCCGCCCAGAGTGTCCCCGGGCCTCACTCGGGTCAGCCAGCGGACACCGCTCAGCGACGCCATGGTCTCCGCAGGATGTCGCGCGGGAAGTGACGCCAGAAGCGGGCGCGGCACTGTACATCGACTTCCGGCCCATCAGGGGGCGCTTGGCTGTTCTCTCTGCGCCCACGCACATCTCCTGTCCACGCCTGTACCTTCTTGTTTTTTGTGGCCGGATGGTCGGGGGACGCGCAAATAATTTGTCTCTTGCTTTATTTTCAGTCGCCACATTTATCTGATGTTTAAACTTTAAAATAAGGTTAAAAGAGAATATACGACTTCATTTTATCAATGAATACCTGAGTTTAACAAGAGGTTGAGAGAAAGTAACGAAAATTCTATCGGTCCTTAAAAAGTTTTTGTGTCTACACGTTTGGTCTTTCAAACAGTGCTCCCTGAACATTGGTATGTCAGTCATTAGAGGAACACAGCACAGTTGAAAGATCCAGAAATTTTCATTTCATTTCTGAAATTATTAATTTTCTTGAGGATAACTATGACATCATTTCCATCCCTAAATTCTGCACAGATCTGAGCTCAGCCTAACACTCAAAATATAATCTGCAAATTGATATTATGTGGCTATCACCAGAGTGAAAAGGACTGGAGGTTACCAGCTGGACCAGCCCAAGGAGATGAGACTGTTATTGTATGAAGGCCACTCTGTTCTTGTGAGCTCGGCATGCGCTCTGGCCTGTAAGTCTCCATGAAGGCATTTTCACGAATATCAGCTGATAATGAAGAAGTTTGGTTAAGACATTTGAGAAGTTCTTTAACCAATCTCTTGCAGCAGGGAAGAGAAACTATACCACCATGTATCCTTCCAGCTGTTGTGGAGCCTCTTGGGCTTAGCACTAGGGCCCATAATGATAGATAACCCGCCTACACTTGAGTGTTCTCTGTGAGGTTGACTGAATTGAATGTCAGTTTCTCAGGCATGCAAATCCTACAGGGGTCCCAACATGGGGTCTACGGAACTCCTCATTTGTCCATGAACAGAAATTAGTTCTATGGCAGGTGCAGTGGCTCACACCTGTAATCCTAGCATTCTGGAAGTCCAAGACAGGAAGATTGCTTAAGGTCAGGAGTTTGAGACCAGCCTGAGCAAGCACAAGACCCCATCTCTACTAAAAATAGAAAAATCATCTGTGTTTTGCGCCAGCACCTGTAGTCCCAGCTGCTTAGGAGGCAGAGGCAGGAGGATTGTTTGAGCTCAGTATGTAGTGAGCTATGATGATGCCACTGCACTCTAGCCTGGGTAATAGAGCATGATTCTAAAAGCAGAGGGAGAGGGCACAGAAGAGAGAAAGAAGAAATAAAGGAATTAGTGCTATGAACTTGATAAGGAATATACAAAAATCACTAGCTTTTTTCTCACTAACCTCTAGCTGAAATTTAGTATTTCCTTTCATTATGAATGTAGATCTCAGATCACAGTATCTTGTAGTATTCTTGTAGTATACAAGTATCAGTTGTAGTATCCTTGACTTTGTCCCTAATGGAAAAATATAGATATTTAATTCCACATTTCGGTTGTAGCAGATACCTTTTTTGGGGGGGAGGGGTTGTTGTTGTTGTTGCAGTTTTTGGCTGGGGCAGGGCTTGAACCCACCACCTCCAGTAGTATATGGGGCCAGCACCCTACTCCTTTAGCCACAGACACCACCCTATGGCAGATATCTTAGACTATTTGTTTACTCTCATCCCTACTATGACACCATTTGACCCAATGCTAGATCATGTCATTTAATGCATTAATGAAGCAGCACACGTAGTAGTATGTATATTACAAGGTAGCCTTGTAATTACTATATGTCAACATAATTTTCTTTGTAATCATATTTATTTTATTTTTTGCATTTAAAAACATCCACAGAATTCAACATCCTTTCAAAGACATCCACTACACACAAAAGTTTCAGAATTTCTGCTCTATTAGTCTTACTGGATCTTTTTCTAAAGCCATGAGCAATCGAAAGAGTGATATAATAAACAATTCTTTGAAGACTGACATCTGAAAAAGTTACTTGGAAGAAGGAGAATTTGATCTGTGATTAAAAAATAAACAGAATAGGGGCGGCGCCTGTGGCTCAGCAAGTAGGGCGCCGGCCCCATGTACCAAAGGTAGCAGGTTCAAGCCCAGACTCGGCCGAACTGCAAAACAAAAAAATAGCTGGGTGTTGTGGCCGGCACCTGTAGTCCCAGCTACTCGGGAGGCTGAGGCAAGAGAACCGCCTAAGCCCAGGAGTTGGAGGTTGCTGTGAGCTGTGTGACGCCACAGCACTCTACAGAAGGCGATAAAGTGAGACTCTGTCTCTATTAAAAAAAAAAATTCAGTTTAAAAAAAGAAATAAACAGAATAACAGAAGAGAAATGACTACACTCAATAGGAAAGTGGAAATGTCAGCAAAGGTATTATCTTGGATCTGCTTCCCAAGACAGGGATTCTTATGCAAGCGATTTATTGAAGGACTGTTCTTGGGAGAAAGATTCTGGGAAGTGAATAAGGGGGTGGGGAGTAGTTCAGCAAGATGTGACCTCAGCTGAAGTCCACCTCAGCCTCAGCCTCATCTCCTGGGGATCTCTAGAGCATGAATTATGTTTCAAGGTTGTCACAGTTTGAATCAAGTCTTAATAACCTTGCTGTAGCCCTGCATGGCATGGGCCAGGGACGACTCTGTAGAGAAGAAGGAAGCTGTAAGCAGTTGATGGCCAACACCTGACACAGTTGGAGGAATGGATGCTGGCCAAGTGGATCTGGGCAAGCAGCTGCTACCTTCTGGAGATGAGCATGATCATAGTGTGCTGAGAAACAGTGAGGTTAGCAGATGTGTTTAAGGAGATAAGTTACTGTGAAGATTGTGGAGTAAGACCAATGCATGTTCTAGAGCTGAGAGAAACAGAGAGAGCTTTATGAGCAATACTGAGGACACTGTCGACATTGGTGACCATGCAATTTATTGTGATACAGTTGTATGTGACTTCATGGAAAGAGCAAACACTTGGGTTCATCCATAAGTGGTATTTAGTCAGAGAGAGGCACAAGGGATTTAAGAGTGTTGGCAAAATGTGATCAGGATGTAAGTGAAGACAATCAGAAGAGATTGAATTGATAGACAGGTGCAAAAAGAATCAAAGAGCCCAAAGTATTCAAAGAGTAGAGCGGTGGGAGTCACTGAGCAGGTAAGGAGGAAGCAGAGGAGGCAGTGTTGTAGGTGGAGCAGAACCGAGTATAATAAAGTCCCAGATGGGATGTGGGAGATGGTGCTGAGAAGAGCTTAGGAAAACCCTACTGATGAAGATGCAGACCCACAACATCAGATGGATCATCCATGACATGGGTATCAACTAAGAGAGCGGCCTCAGCTGAGGTACCGGAAAGGCTGATGTCCAAGTGCCGTCTCTTTTCTTGGTAAACAGGAGAGGCCAGATCAAAGATGGCAGAAAATGAGAGAGGTGACATTACTAACTGGGAAAGTCCCTAAAGAGTAAGCCTTTTGTTTCTAATGGATGTCCAATTAAAAATACCCAAGTGGCTTGGCACCTGTAGCTCAGTGGTTAGGGTGCTGGCCACATAACAGAGGCTGGCAGGTTCGAACCTGGCCCGGCCTGCTAAACAACAATGACAACTACAACAAAAAAATAGCCGGGCATTGTGGCAGGTGCCTGTAGTCCCAGCTACTTGGGAGGCTGAGGCAAGAAAATCTCTTAAACCCGAGAGTTTGAGGTTGCTGTTGGCTGAGACGCCACCGCACTCTACTGAGGGTGACAACGTGAGACTCTTGTCTCCAAAAAAATAAAATAAATAAATAAATAAAAATACCCAAGCAGAGCGCCTGGGCTGGCTGGCGGCTGCAGCGGGCGGGAGCCGAGAGTCCCGTGTGCACGTGTGGAGAAGCGGCTGCACCAGTGCGGCGGCGAGAGACACCACCGCCACCTCGGGAGATTCAGGGCCGCGCTTGCCTCTCGCAGCCTCGGG
>CAUYRH010154679.1:0-38492 GCA_963574655.1 Perodicticus potto
ATCCATCCATCCATCCATCCATCTTTCCATCCATCCATTCATCTTTCCATCCATCCGTCCATCTTTCTATCCATCTCTTCATCCATCCATCCATCCATCTTTCCATCCATCCATCTATCCATCCATCCATCCATCCGTCCATCCATCCTAGCTGCCTTCTTCAAAGGGTAGCCAGATATTTGTTAAATAAACAAACAAATAGGTAAAAAGTCCTATTCCATGAGGTCACCGTCAATATTTGATTGGTCTTTGACCTTGGAGACTTTCGGATACACCCAGGAGTTACAGAATCCAATTCTGAAACTGGTTTTGTTTTTTCACTTGAACACAAAGTAGCCTTGCTAAATCAGTGAGTCACCAGGACCAGCTCTGAAACACTTTAGGCTATTTTAAAATTCAAACCTATTTCTAAAGACATAGATTTTCTATCCTTAAGATGACCAAAGAGAGGGGCCACACATACAGAGGTCAGGCAATTAAGTGCTCGAACTCATCGAAGAAAAAGTGCTAAGTACCTCATTGCTGAATTTCGCTATGGCCACCTTCGATGTATTCCCCACAACCTTCTGGCACTTGTTTTAGTAATACAGATAATACATTTTTTTCAGAACTATTTTTTGCTGAGGATGTATTGCTCGTCTTTGGGCCACTGTGACTCACACTTGTGGCCTGCGGTCTCCATATTTGGGGTTGTTAATTCCACTCTACGGGTGAGCAAACAGGTGGAGAGAGCTCAAAGCTTGCCCTCCTCAGCCAGCGTTCAGTGCTGAGGGAGGAATGGGAGTGCAGGTGTGTCAGCCTGGAGTGTGGACCGCATTTCCCCTCTGAATCAGAGCAGGCTGTTCATTCTGAGAGTGGGTCAGTGCTGGCAGGTGGTGAGGGGAGGACTACGTGTCACAGGGAGAGTTGAGGCACTCGTGGAAGGGAGAGGACATCTCCAAAAGCTTTTGGGGGGCCTGGGAAGGAGGATGGGGTGGGCAAGGAGGGGGTGGAGATGCCAAGAAAAGACACCACTCCAGGTCACGCTAGTCACACCACATGGTATAGGACACCCCACATAAAATTCAGCATTTTTCAAAAACTCCCCAAGAGAGTTCTGATGTGCAGCTGGGGGCAAAACCACTGGGGTGGTGTGTGGGGGCCACCTTGGCTTTAGGATTCCCGAGTTCCTCTATTTCCACGTACATCACAGGGGATTTCCTTTGTCCTGTGCCAGGGCCCAGAATAGGGTGGGGACGAGGGGCTGAGTGACAGGTGACAATGTTTTCCTGGTCAACTTGAGAAACGGCACAAACAAGCTGTGAAATGTTGCTTCTCCCTGCCCCGGGGCTCTTGGTTGGCTGCCATGGAGTTGTCAGCCTCTCAGAGGATGTCTATCCGCCTGGGAAGGCCATGGAAACTCAGCCGCTCTGCCCCAGCCTGGGGCCATCGCACCAGAGTCGGTATGCAGGCAGCCTGGCCCCCAGCGCCCTGGGGGACCAGCGGCTCTCTGAGCAGCCTGGTCTGACCCGAGGGCTGAGTGGGTCCAATCAGGATTGCGTTGGTGATCTTTGTGAGTATCCCTGGGAGGTAACAACCCACAGGGTGGAGAAACAGTCCTCGTGTCTGCAAGGCAGTTTGTTCCAGATGCCAACCTGGTTCTGGGTGACCCCAAGGAGGCCCATTTCACTGTAACTGCTGCCCCCACAGAGGCTAACTCCCTTAGGAAAACAACCCCCTTTCTCTAAAGAGGCTTTTTACAATGAACTAGAGTGTTTGGCAATCTCTTAAAAAAAAAAAAAAAAAAAAGAGCCTCACTGTAACTTTGTTACTGGATGTTTGGGATTGTAAAATCATTACCAAAGACAGACCTGGTCACTAAGGTGCAAAGTAATGGAATTGAAAGAGCCTCAAGAGCCACAGATGGACTTCCCACAGGCGCTCACAGGCTGGACATGAGCAACGGGGCTTAATTCATCACAGTGAAACCAGAGTGTTCACTGAACTCAGTAGCCTGGGACGTTTGACACGAGGTGAGTGGAAATACGGGGAATACGAAGACTTGCAAAAAATGATGATTCTCTTCAGGCTACTGATCCCAGCCTGAAGCTTTACTACCGAGGAATGACAGCATTGGAAGTTAACAGCCAAATGTGCAAAGATGTTCACCACCAGTAATATAATCGTCAATACTTGGAAAATATCTAAATTAGAGCATGGGTTGGAACATTTTTTTAAAGGGCCAGATAGTGAGCCCTGCTGGTGGTGCAGACCCCCAGGGGCGGCCAGTGTCACAGTGGCTCACAGTCTGGAATGGGGTGACGTTTAACATACAAAAGTGGGTGGCAGGTGGGGTTTGACCCACAGGCCACGGACCCCTATTCTATACTAAAAAATGTGACTCTCAAAGTTTGAAAAACAAAGTATGAACAAATTTTTTTTTTTTGTGACAGAGCCTCAAGCTGTCACCCTGGGTAGAGTGTCATGGCATCATAGCTCACAGCAACCTCCAATTCCTGGGCTCAAGCGAGTCTCCTGCCTCTGCCTCCCAAGTAGCTGGGACTACAGGCACCCGCCACAACACCCGGCTGTTTTTTGGTTGCAGCCGTCATTGTTGTTTGGCGGGCCCGGGCTGGATTTGAACCCACCAGCTCAGGTATACATAGCTGGCGCCTTAGCCCGTTGAGCTACAGGTGCCGAGCCAGAGTATGAACAAATATTTAATGGCCAATTTAAACCTGGAAAAATGTAAATGGTATAGTGTTAAATTAAAAAAGTCAATAAGTCCCAGTGATGATGAGTGTATGCGTGAAGTGGGAACATGTGCGCAGTCCTGGAATGATCCAGCCGTGTGGCCGTGGGTGGCACATCCAGGCCCTTCCCTTGCTCCAGGTGATGAATCAACTCATGACGTGATGGCCCCAGGTGCTGACCAGAGCCAAGGCTGCCTTTGAGGTAGCCTTTGGTGTAGCTCACAGGCTGCGCCCAGGTGGCAGCTTTCATGCATCCATCAGCTTGCTTACTAATTTATCTAAAACTGGTTATCTATAAATGGTACAACACTTGTCATGTGCCAGACACATGAGTGTAGCAGGTGCGCAGGGTAGAGGGTGGGTCGCCTTGGCTCTGCCCTGAGGAGGAGACAGTGGGCTGGGTCTGGGGGATGAGGGTAGCTGCTGGGAAGCATGGTGGGGGCTGCGCTACTAATTCCTGTGGCAGGAGGAGCATGGAAGGAAGCCCTGCACATCGGCAGCTGGTGATGGGTGGAGGTGCCCGGGCACTGGAGCAGCTCAGAGGCCCGCAGGAGTCAGGTTAGGCCAGCCCTGGGAGTCCCCACGCACAGCCTGAGACACTGCACACTGGGGCAGAGGGCAAGAAGAAGAAAGCCTACCTGTGCCCACCGAGGGGGAGCCCTCCCCAAATTCAGGTGGAAAGAGCTGGACATGGTCACCAACAGCCCTGCCAGGAGGACGGAGGGTCCTCCAGGTCTCCCTGCAGCCACCCCACCCGGCCTTCTGGCGCTGTCTGGATCCTCCTCGTTTCCCACCGCGCAGGCGGACTGAAGCCGGCTGGGCACCATCTAGCCCTCCAGTACACCACGCTGGGGGCTGCACCCATCCTGCCAGGATTTTGGGACAGTTTGCGATTTATGTCCCAGAGCTGTAAGCTTAAAACTCCACGTGTTCACCCCGCAGATGTTTCACGTGCAATTTGGGAATTTGGGAATGCTCAAAATAGCATTTGCCCATAAAATTGCCCGAAATGCAGTCCAAATGTGTCTGTAAAAAGTAACCAAATAACTATTTATTGTTATTAGTTCACGTTCTTTCAGCTTCCACACGGGGCTGAGCATTGATTTAATTGAGTGCCGGACGTGTTTGGGGGTGACCTCGGGCCCCGACGCGGACACCTCGGGCTCTGTTCTGCAGAGTGAGACCAGCAATCAGCAAGTCCTCCCCACTAGCTCTGACATCTGACCAGGACACATGGAGAAAGCCCACCAAGGCTTTCTGAGACAATTTCCTTAAGGTGAATTCCTAAAAGCCTTGGCAGGAGTCCAAGCCTGTTCATAAATATGCCAAAATCCAGAAAAAAGGAGCAGGTTAGAAGATGATAAAATTATAATTAGGCAATCTCCTTCCAAAATAGCCTGTAGCAGTCCACTGCTCTAATTGGGTTAAAATACGCCAAACACAAAAGTTGCCATTTAACCATTTTGAAGCGTATGATTCGGTGGCCTTAGAATGCCACATGTTTACCCTGCAGATACTACCATCACCCGCAAAGGAGACCCTGACCCCATCAGCAGCTGCCCCCTGTTCAACCTTCCCAGCCCCTGACGACCACAGATCTATTGTCTGTCTCTAGGGGTTCGCCTGTTCTGGATGCTTTGTGTACACAGAGTCAGCCTTTTGTGTCTGACAGGCAAGTGAAAAGAATCCCCATGTCCTAAGCTGTTAGGAAGACCCCACTTTGCACCCACTAGGATAGCTGTCATCACAACATGCAAAATAACCAATGCTGGTGGGGATGTGCGACCTGGTACACAGCTGGTGGGAGTGTCACGTGGCATGGCCACCACTCTGTACCATACGACTCCAGCTGCTGGTCGGTTTGTTTGGGCTGAAGGAGAAGGAGCCGTGTGGGGACCTCCCGTGCAGTAGCTGTCTGACCTTATGTAATTCACTTGACCTTTGAGCATCTTTACCTCCCAAGATTCAGAGAGGCCCAGATATGAGATTCCTGAGGAATAAGACTCATGTGGCTGGCAAGGGCCTCCGTGGTGAGGTGGTGAGGGCTCCATAGCCCCTCTGACCTTGTTTGCTTCCTAAGACTCTCTCTTGGCTTCCAGCCCCAGCCAGCAGTTTCTCAGACAACCACGTTCTGCCCCTGGGCCTTTGCACGGGTGGTTGCCACCTGGAATGTGCCCTCCTTCTCCTTCCCACTTTCATTCAAGCTTCTTCTGTTCAGGGCCCCCTGGCCAACTGCTCTATTGAAAACTGCTATCCCTTCCCTGCCCCGGGCACTGTCCACCACCCCCACAGCCACTCTCCTCCCAGTACAGCACGAGCACCAGGGAGGCCGAGGCAGGGCCACTCACCACTGTTTCTCTAGCGCTGGGCCTTAGCTCCCAGAAAGTGCTCCAAAGAGGTCTCTGAATCAACAGAGAGCTCCACGCAGATGACGTCTTGGACGACACCGGCGCAGCCTCGGTTTCCTTGGGCACACAGAGCCCAGGTGTTCCTCAGGACATGTGGCCCAGCATGTCCACACTGTGGCCTGGCAGCAGGTGAGCTGGGTGCTCATGGGCAAGTAGTACAGACCCACTGGCTTCAGCTTAAGCCACACATGAGGAATTGAGAAGGGCACAGGGGTAGAGTTGCACCTCTCAAAGGGACAACAAGGTCTTGGGAAGTTGAAACCTTCTCTCTTCTCCTTCCCTCCTTCTTTCCCTCTTCCTCACTTTCTCTCTCCCTCCCTGCCTCTTTTCTCTCAATCTTCTTGTGTTCTCTTCCCTGATCCTCTCCTGTCCATCACGCCTCCGAGTCTGGGGAAACAGTCGCTGACAGGGTACACATCCAGTCCCTAAAGCTGGGTCGTTCTCTCCCTTGCTTTCAATTTCCAAGGCCCTGGAAGGGCCTGCTGATCTCTGATTGGCCATTTGAGTCAGGTGCGCCCTTGAACTATGTGTGTGGGGATGGAGTGGGGGTGTGGTGCACATTCGGGGGCCCCAGTAGGAAACTGGGCTGGGCAGTTGTGGGAGCCAGGGTGACCCAGGAAGCCCTTGCAAAGTCGGGCAGGTAACGAGGATACACATCCTGCTGTCACCTGTTTCTTCCTTACTTTTTCATCCATTCATCAAATACTTACTAGTTCCTACCTGGCACTTTCCAGGGCCTACAGATATCTCAGTGGGTAAAACATATGAAATTCTTACCTTTAATAAAACTATAACCTAGCAGAGAGGAAAGACTTTGTGAAAGGGGAAGCAGATCTATTCACTAATGTGCTCTCCTGAGAAGTTAGTGAGGTGAGGAGATGGCCTTGAGGACAGCAGGGCAGGTGTGCAAAGGCCCTGGGGCAGGTGGGTGGGTGTGTTTGCACAGGAAGGCGGCCTGCAGGCCTGGAGGGACGGGGTGGGAGGGCAGCAGTGGACACCTGAGGATCACACAGCCTGGAGGGACGGGGTGGGATGGTTTACACCTGAGACTCACCCACGGCCTGGATTTCTGTGGCTGTGTTTCCTGAGAATAATGGGGCTTCTGGGAGGACAGATTGGGCCAGAACCTTCGATCAATAGCTATTTGCTTAGATTTGAGTCTCAGGAAGGCCACTCTCTGCCTATGGGAGTCTGACTGGCCTCTTGGGCCTCAATCTCCCCATCTGTAGGGTGGTGCCAAGAGCGTTCCCCCCAGGTGGGCACATGGGTCCCCAGAGGTCTCCCCAGAGGTCTCCCATGGGTGCCTACTGGGTGCTCAGTGGTCATTTCCCCACTCAGGAAGGCCAGAGGCTGCAGGGAAATATAAGGCCATGGTTGTGCGCCCACTGATGGCGAAGATTACAGGGCTCATTTTTCACAGAGATCTGTGATGACAGTTGTGGCCGGGGGTCAGAGGAGTCGCGGCCAGCTTGCCCCTGTGGCTGGGAGCCCTGTCTCCGACAGGGAAGAAGCTCCTGGGTGAAAAATGAGGGCATTCCTGGCGACGGCTGTCTGTGTGCTTGGCTCTGAACGGGTGACTTCACCCTGGCCACACAGGGGACAGGCCGTCTCACTCGTCAGCTCCCTTTGCTGTGTCCAAAGAAGGAGGCAGGAATTCTTGACAGGAAAAGCTGAAAGACAGATCCCCACTGGACCATACGGATGATCTGCTGGGGACTTGACCCCAGAAAACACCAGGCCCCAACAGAGGCCTCACCCGTGGGTCCCAGGGGCGCTGTCAATCAGGCCGTCCAGGGGCAGCAGGGATGGGCCAGGCGCTCTTAAGAAAGCCCAGCATTGTTTGCAAAGGTTAACCCCTTTTCATCTTGGGTTTCACGGAGAAGTCTGTGTGGTCACACTGGCCAATTTAGCATTTGCTGGGAGCTGGGTGAGACGGCCTGTGAGCAACGGCCCTCTGGGGGCCCCTAGGTAGTTTGTGGTCGTGACTTATGGGGATCACAGGGGAAAGGGCACATTTTTATCCCATATTTGGTGATGTGGTGGGCTCCGACTTCTTCTCTCTCTTGCATTTGTCAGGATCTTAATGAGAAACCCCAAAAGGATTTAGAAATTTCCTTTTCCCAAAGACAGGAAATAAATGGGAACTTATTAGGGGAAAACCCAATGCAAGTTAGAGACAGCAGCCTTGGCTGTATGTGAATGTGAGTGTGTGAATGGGAGAGAGAGAGAGGGAGGGAGAGAGAGAGGGAGAGAGAGAGAGAGAGAGAGGGAGAGGAGAGCAGGAGAGACAGAGAGAGAAAAAGAAAGGAGAGAGAGAGAGACACAGAGAGGAGAGGAGAGAGGGAGACAGAGAAAGGAGAGAGGGGGAGAGAAGGAGAGAGAAATCCCTCTCTTCCTTATGGGTTGATTTCTGGCATTTAGGCAACAGCCGTTCTGAGAAGGTTAATCTTTTTCGAGGCATTCTGGAGCCCCACTCATGACAATGATTCATCCTTTGAAGTTCTCAGCTTTGACTAAACAGTTTGTCTCTGTCTTGTCAGGCATCTGGACGTGAGAGTAAGCAAACCTTTTCAAGCAAGTGTAAATGCCAGTTAAACAATAACGACATGAGGAATAAACAGATTCTCACGCACCGTAAATATTGTAATCTATTTTTTCCATATGACATGTCTGGGGTTGCAGAAAGAAGCAGCAATGCTTAGATGCTGAAAACTAAGTGGAAGTGAGCCTGGCCTGAGTGAACTTGCTTTTTGGTCCTCTGGAGCTTCTTGGAAACAAAACAAATTAATTTGAAACGCAAAGCTCCCCTCTTCTGGACATTCACTAAGGCAGAGGGAGGCCACACGGAGACCTGAGTGGGAAACGAAAGCTATTTCAGAGAAATAATTCTTCCGAGGAGACTTCTGCACTAAAGCTTTCTTCCTGCTAGTAGGACATTCTGCGTCACCACAAAGCAATTCCTTCAGGAATGCAGGACCCGGTGGACCCAGCCACCCGCCCCCGTGGTAGTGGCAACAGCAGCCAGGTTGCAGCCCGAGTCTGGGTGATCTGCTGGCCTGCCACTGCTACTGCTGGACAGGCGATCTCGGACAAGGCAGTGAATGTCTCAACCCTGAGGCTTCTAAGCTGCCACACAGGTATTTTCTACTCTGCATTCAACACATACCAAGTGACAGGTGTCACTCATCTGAGCTGTGGTGACCTCCACGGACATGCAGGCCTCGCCTGGGCTGGGCTCACACTGGGGTGTTGGGGACTTACTAGGAGCAGTGGGACGTGTGAAATGCTTCATAGCACCCAAGAAGGACCAGCATGGGGGTGCCCCAGAGCCGGGCCAGGAGGTAAAAGGCCATGGGGTTGCTGTGGACATGACAGTCAGAGGACGCCCCTGGGAATGGGCCCTGGAGCTTAAGAAACCTACACGAGGGGAGTCTGGACACAGAGAAACTTCACAGAAGCTTGTCCTTGTTTTTAGGTAGGTTTATTGAGAAGAAATTTGCTTGCCATACAATTCAGCCCTTTAATAGGTGCAATTCATCAGTTTTTAATATTACTGTTGTGTGCCACCATCACCAGAGTCTACCTTAGAACATTTTCATCGCCCCAAACAGGGGCCCTGCGCTCATGGGCAGTCTCCCCGCTCTCCCGCCCCAGACCCTGGGCAGTTCCCCCACTCGGCTCTCCCCTCCCAGACCCTGGGCAGTCCCCCCACTCCCACTCTCCCACCCCAGACCCTGGGCAGTCCCCCCACTCTCCCGCCTCAGACCCTGGCAACCACGAGTCTGTTGGTGTCTCTGTGGATTTGTCTGTTGGGCACGCTTGGTATAAACAGAATCACGTAGTGTTTGGTCATGACAGACTCTGCCGCCCAGCGCAGTGTTTCCAGGGCCTGCCGCTGTTGTGCATGCCAGAGCATTGTTCCCTTTCAGGGTGAATGTCGGTCAGAGTGTGGATAGACCCATTAGTTTATCCATTCATCTGTTGATGGGCTTTGGGTCTTCCCTCATTCAGCTGTTATTAACAAGCTGGTGGGAACACGCGTGCACAGGGTTCTGTGTGCTGTGCTGTTTCATTTCTCCTGGGCACGTCCTGAGGAGTGGAACTGCCATCATACAGTGATTCTGGGTTGACACCTGAGGCACTGCCAGACTGAGCCACCCCACATCCCCACTAGGGAGGTTTGTCCTTTCCTTTTGCTGCAGGGGGACTTCTGTCCATCCCGCAAGGTCCTGCTTGCAAGCCACTTCCTCCAGGAAGCCACCCTGGGTTCCCCTGCAGGGTCGACAGCCTCCACCTCCATTTCCTGAGCAGTGGGCATAGAACTGCTGAAAGCCCCGACCCATTGACTGTCTCCACTGCACACAAACTCCCCCACGATGGCAATTGTGTAGTCGTGTTGTCCTGCATCCTCCCCAGGTCCCATGCAATGCCTGGTCCACGATGGCCTTCTCTAAAGTGGGTTAGCCAGTGGAAGAGTAAGTGGGACTCATCAAAGGTGACGTCCCTTGACAGGCTTGGGGTCTGGGGAGGGAGGGAGTGTGTGACGGCCACTTGGACTGGGACTTCAGGAAATAAGATGTATTAGTTGCTGGAACTAGTGCCACAACCTGGAGGCCAGAACAACAGGAATATTTATTCTGGAGGGCAGAAGCTCCCAAATCAAGGTGGGCTCTGTGGGCTCTGGGGAGGGTCCCTCCTGAGGACCCTGGCTGACCTAGGCTGGTGGCTGCACCTCTCCCACCCCTGACCTCGTCTCCACATGGCCACCTTCTCCTCTGTCTTTTCCCATCTCCCCTGTACATGTCTGTGTCCAAAGGCCCCCCTTTGGCCCAGACACCAGACATACCCAGTCAGAGCCCACTCATTTGAACTCACATGGGCTTGGTTACTTCTGTAAAGATCTTTTCTCCAAATTAGGTCACATTCTGAGGACAGGGGCTTAGGACACCAACCTAACTCTTTTGGGTACACAATTTGCCTCATAAGGAGGAAGCGTCTGTGGGCCTGGGTGCTGTTGCCACCTTCACCTCCCTCATGTGTGGGGTTCTCTGTCCTGCAGCCCCCAACCTCGGCTGCTGACCACCAGCTCTTGCAGGAATCAGCCAATGAAGTAGGACCCCTCACCCAACATCCCGATTCTCCAGAAAACAGGTGGTCTGGGGCTGCCGGGACCTGGACAGCTGCAGTTCACTCATACAAGGAGGCTCAGCTGCACCTCCCAAGCCTCTCACTCCTCTTCGCACTCTAGCTTGACCCTGGGTTGATTGCAAACCTTGCAGCATGGGAGGTCAGGGCTGGAGGAGGACACAGGAAGTCTGTGTCCAGCCCTGTGGGCTTCAGGGCAGCTCTGTGCCCTTACCGAATTCCTGGGGGTGTGGTGGCCTCTGTTGGGTATTGGTGTGGGGTCCCGGAAGCAGACCGGGGGACGAGAAGTCACATGCAAATCATTTATTTAGGAGCTAACCTCAGGAAATGCCTGAGGGACAGGGGAAGCAGGACATGTAGGGGTCTGCCAGCAGAGCTTTGGTTCTCAACTCCGTCCTCCAACACCGGGGTGCAGTCCCACCGGGGTCCTCTGGGGGCAGCACAGAGCTCGTCTCAGAGTTAAACTGCCCAGGGGTGCGGGAGCCAGGGGGTTTGCACACCCATCCCGCCCTCCCTCAGCAGAGGGCTGAGCCTGCTGGAGCCTGGGTTATAGCATCTGTGTGAAGCTTTAAAAAACAATATACAGGTGTGTTCAAAACAACGGCAATGTCAACGGAGAGCCAGGGCAATGGGTGGGAAGTCCGTCCCTCCCTCCCACAGCCCCTCTCCTGTGGTCAGAAGAGCTCCGGGTCAGGGATTCGCATCCTGTTTTCCCGTTTGTGTGTTCAAGGGCTCAGGCCTCAATGAAGGAGCGTGTGGCTGTCCACACCAACAGGACTGGAATTCTGCTGAGACATCAGGTGCATGCAGACAGACCCTTAAAGGCCTTTCCGGAGGCTTCTTGCCTGCCCAGCTCCGGGCCGACTTCTTGGTCACCAGGAATCTGGGTCAGCCACCATGCTGGCACCAGTAGGGGCTCAGGAGCAGCCACGGAGGTGGTGGGTTTATGCAGAGGCCCAGGTGGGTAGGACATGTGTGATAGCAGTGCTCCATGCCCTAATAGGTCACCTGCAAAATGCACCATGCACAGACCACCGTCGCGGGTGTGCGTGGCCAGGGCATGGCCTTGTGACTTCCAGGACCAGGCAGCATCTCCAGGGGGCCACTCCTGCCATTGGGCTCTGGCATTGCGCCTGCACAAGCCACTCTCCCACCCCTCCCGGGGGTTTACAAACCTCTGAAACAGGTGACCCAAGATCATTAAAGCTGCGTGACCACGTGGGTTAGTGGTATTTAGCCTTCACACGTGGGAATGAGTATCTCCCGTCTCGGTTCAGTCAACCTGACCTGCCGCCAGGGCTCTGCACTTAGGGCTGTGGTTGCTTGAGGAGCCCTGAGGATGGGACTGGAGGGGGCCATGAGGGCAGCTGGGGCAGGGTGACAAGGGTCTCTGATTGATCAAACTGCCCGGCTCAGCTGGGACGCTGACCTTAACTCACCACAGGGAGCTGGGTGGACGTAAGATGGAACCATCTTCCACATCTCTGAACTTCCCGTGGGAATGGGTCTGAGAAATCAGACACGTTTGAGACTCTCCCTCCCCGGGGTGTCGGGAAGCTACATGGGTGCACACGCGCGATTGTGAAGATGCATGAGGTCTGCGCACGTGCGTGCCTGTGACGACGCGTGGTGTCTGCGCACATGCGTTCCTATAAAGATGCTTGGTGTTTGTGTGTGTACTGTTCGTGTGTACTGTTGCTGCCTTTTTAAAGTTAAGGGGCGATCCCCACAGCGTGAAATTGACCACTTTATAAATGTGTGTGGTCGGCAACAGTTAGGGTTTCAAGCAGCCACCTTTATCTGGTGGCAAAACATTCTTGTCACCAGGGCACAAGTGTTTTGTGTGTTCAGGGAGGACACATGTGCAACGTGTGTGCACGTCTAGGGCCACATGTGTGAGTCCATGGCCCGTGTGCGTGCTGAAGGCTGCAGGCGCGTGCCGGACTTTGGGGTCTGCTAAAGGTAAAGCCCGCAGCCTGCTCTGATCCCTGCGTCTCCATGCTGGTTTATTTGTTCTTGTCTGGGACACTGAATGACATTTTTTACTAGGCCCATATGGCTGTGAGTGACAGCCACAGGGGTGGCCGGCCCCCTGCCCACTCTTCGTGGGACTGAGCTGACCACCCTGGTGGTGCCACAGCTTTCTTTCCCCTGAGGGCAGCTGGCCTGGACTCCTGTGGTGGGGACAGGGATGGGGACAGACTGGCTGGGCTGACGCTGTTCTCCATGAGGCTCTGGTCCCCTCAGCTCAGGGAGCCTGCCTGGCACCTGTGGAGAGGGGTGGGCATGTAGATCCCAGCCAGTGCTGACTGGAGGGGACTCCTCCCAGGGCCTGGGCTGGGGGCTGGACACAGCTTGGCTGAAAAGACATTCAATACTGATTCACAGAGCTGCACTTCAGTGGGAATTAGTTCTAATGTCAGCATGTAAGCCCCCAATTAAGAACAGTATAGAAACAGTAATCCCTGAAAGAACAGTTAAATCATCCATAAATCATGCTGCTTCCGCTGCTGGACCGGGAACGTAGCCGGAATCTACGGAGGGTCATAGTGCATAGTAAAGCTCCGTCTGCTAACAGTGACCTCACATTCGCCTCCAGGCCGGCAAGATGCTCTTTCTGGGTGGGCCGAGGGCCCAAGTCCGCTGAGTGAGACAGTGGGCAGAGCCGCCCGAGCCTGGAGATCCTTTTCTTTCTCGTTCCCTGTGTCTCCCTCCTGCTCTCTCTGTCCACCCCCCACCCTGTCCCCTTCCCTTCTCTACCCCACCTTCAACACAAGCCTGATACTCAGCCACAGCCAAAAGCCCAGGGCAGCATATCTTCTGCACTTTAAGAGAAGCCAGAAGTTCAAAATTATTGGTGACATCTCCCAGTCTTGGAAATTTTGGCTCCAATTAAAAACCAAACATAAAACTAAACTCAGGAGCACCCAGAAGCTGATATGTTGTCCAGAGCGAGGCCTCCACAAGGCACCTCTCCCTGGGAGTGTTTCTGGGACACACGTCCTTCTGGGGAGGGACCTGTGTGTCCCCAGATGGGGCCCAGCACTGGCCTCTCCTCTGCCACCCATGCTCCTCACCAAAGACTATCAGTTCTGCCAGCTACAGCCTCAGGAGGAGCTGCTGGACCTGGGGCAAGGTTCTGTGAAAAGTGCCATCAAAGGCTGAACCCCTTCAGCCACCCAGAGGGGCTCTCCCGCGGTTTGGACCTCAGAAGATGTGACACTGGAGAATTAAATCGGCAACCAGTTTTAAAATCACCCTTTATGTTGGCTGTGTCATTATTTTGGGCAATAAATGTTATTTGAAAGAATGGCTGTTTGTTCTAACAAAAAATGGTATCCCAGCTGCACCGGACCTACCAGGCGGAGGAGAGGTTAGCACACATCTAGATTAGGGCAAATGTGTGTCTAAGCCACCAGTTCAAAGGCCATTACAACCCAGGGTTGGGGCCTGCCTAGTGGCACCGTCCTCCATCACCCCATACTGGAAAGGGCTCCGGTGCATGGATGGACACACGTGGAGGTGCACGGAATGGGGCCCAGCAAGGAGGTGAGCAATCCACAGCCACAGTGTCACTGAGCAAAACAGCAGGACGCAGGAGGGACGTGCTGTCCAAGTCCTGCAGGACAGCTCAGAGCAGATGAACTGACCCCTGTGATAGGTCAGGCCATCTTCCTGCGGGGCACTGGGGGTGCAGCAGAAAGCACAGACTCCTGCCCTACTGAGACTTGTGTGCTGGAGGGGGGACCCAGACAGTAATATGGATAAATAACAGAGACAGGTGAGGGGGGCAGGGAGTATGGGCCTGGGGTCTGCATTGCAAGTAGAGAAGTCATTGAAGGCCAGGGAGAGGGTGACATTGGGGTAAAAGCCTGAGCAAGGGAAGGTGGGAGCCACAGGGATGTCAGGGGAAGAGCATGCCAGGAGGGGGACAGAAGGAGCGAGGCCTCCAGGCAGGTGAGCTTGTGCAGCAACAGGAGGTGCCTCCGGCTGCACTGGCTGGGGAGAAGGAGTGGGGGAGGCATTGGGAGGACAAGGGCAGACAGCCCTGGGGGCCTGAAAAGTCTCCAGCTTTGGCCATGAGTGAGGAAGGGGCTGCAGCAGGGGCTGAGCAGAGGGCGACCCTTCTATACACTCTACTCAGGTCTCACAGGCCTCTCTTTTGCTGGGCTGAGTAGAGAGCTCATGTGAATGGGGGGACATGGAAGGCAACAAGAGGCCAGGGCAGTGCTCCAGGGAGAGCCAGGTGACAGTGGCCTGGCTGGGGTGGGTGTGGACTTGCAGGTGCAGAGGTAGGCCCAGCAGGCGGGGCTGTGGCACTGGGTGCACAGGACAAGTGGTGGGTGGGGTAGGACGGCTCCAGCACAGAAGCCCCGCAGGAGTTTGGGACAGAGGCCTGAGCTCTGGCACCAGTGCAGTCGGCTCAGAGATGCTCTATGGATGTCTGGGAGTCTGGGGTGGGCCCCATATAGTGCAGTGGGTAAGGAGGAGACCAAGGACCAACGGCCAGGCATGGAAACAGCACCCTACAAGGGGGCTACAGAGGCACGAGAAAACCAGGAGAAGGTGAATGGTGGACAAGTCTATCCTCACTCTGAGACCTTCCATGGCTCTTGTGGGCCTCTGTGGGGACAGGTGTGGGTCCATCTCATCCTCTGCTCTGTTCCCAGAATGGAGCAGAGAAGAGGTGCCAGTAATGAATGGATGAGGCACCATCTAAATGAATAGATGCTAGGGTGGCCGAGACAGCGAGCAAGGTGGTGACCGTCCACCAAGACCTGGGCCTGGCAAGGGAGTCAGCGTGCATTTGAGGAGCTGCGTTTCTCAGCCCCTGCACTGGGGGGGACTCAGCTGGCCCACTACACGTGTTGGAAACACTGAGAGGGGAGATATTCCAGGCCGTGCCGGGCTGCAGCACGTCCCCCGTCTCAGGTGGATTTGGGCTCAACCAGCCCCCTCCCAGGAGCCTCTGCCATGGGGGACCCCACCTCTGTTTTGCTGTGTCCTCTCTGCTGTTTGAAAACCGTTTTTATCTTGCCATCAAAGAGACACAATTGGCACTTCTGTGTCAACGGAGATATGAACTCTCCTCTTAGATCCCAGCTCAACATCAGAGTCATAAACCAGGCTATGTTAAAAAAAGCAAAATGTGTCTGGCTCGATAGCTGGCCCCAGTGCAATGGAAAAAGCCAAAAATAAACACTGGGAGCTGATGACATCCGTACCATCGGTGGGCATGGGGCCCAGCCCATCTGTGGGATCCCAAGGCAGTGTCGGGGCTGGGGCTGCCAGAAGGTGTGACACTCCCCCTGGCCGTCTGTGCCCAGGGCAGGACAGCCGTGGCCGTCACCCAGGTCTCCTGCTGTGGTCTGTTTGCCCCAGAACCACTGCCGGGGTTAGTTTTCCTCTTCAGTGTGTTCTTTTGCCATCCAGGGCTGACCAGTGGCCCTCAGCTGCTCTGTGGGATGAGTTTTCAAAATGGCTTTGGTCTGGACAACAGGAGGTTTTGGCAGTGCTGACGGCGTGTGGTCATGCTGCCGATCAGAGGAGATTCTGTTCTCCTAAATTCCACGGCGCGGAAAGAGGACCGGAGAGCTGGGGGTGGGGGCTGCCCTTCCCACCGGCATGGCGGACTCCAGCTTGGCACCCCCTCCCAAGTGTGGCTGCCCCCCAACCCCCATCATTGGTATCACTCTGAATAATGTGTCATTGGGAGGGACTTTAAGTTGACACCCTCCAATGGGTCTTTTTACTCAACTTTATCCTGAACAGTGCAATCATTTATGTCATTTGTGTAATTTTTCTCTGAAACACACTGTAATAAACACAAACTGATTATAAATTCTAGAACATTCCATGCACGTGCCCCTGGAACCGTCCCATGACACGTGGTATGTACACTCCTGGCTTGGGAGCTGCTGGCCTCACCCTCTACCCAGGATGCAGAGTCCTCGGAACACGGATTGCCTGAGATGTGTTCTGTGTGGGCACAGAAGAGTGCCTGCTGTGCCCTGGGGCCCCGACCTCATGATGTTTTTCTCCTCCACGCGTGTCCGGCCGCATGAGTCCCGTGTTCCTTCACTTTCTTCCCCGGGGCAGACACCGTGCCTGGCATGTTGCAGGTGTCCACTCAACATTCCTTGAATAAATATCAAGCGGGTGAAGAACCAACGGGGTCTCCAACTGCAGGCTTGTTCCTTTCCAAGCTCTAGGCCACTTGCAGGCAGTGCCTTTAACATGCATGCGATTATGTCACCCCATTTTAAAATGCCCAAGTGACTCTCTGGTTGTATGATAAAGATCAACCCACTTGGGATGGCGCCCCAGGCCCTGGCCCCTCCCCAGTGAGCTGTTGCTGCACACGTTTGTCCCTGCATGCAAGGCCCCTCCTCAGCTTTTGCACACACATGCCCTGTGTACACAGCATTTGCACAGTCTGTCCCTGCCCTCTCAGCATCTGCACATGCTGCTCCCTCTGCCTGGAGTGCTCTGCCTCTACTTGTCCCCTGGGGGTATGCACATAGTGGTCTGGGGCACAGGGGTCGATGGAGGGATAAGTGAAAGTTGGCCTTGAATGTGAGAGGGAAACCGAGCCCTGAAGTTGAGGATGGGCTGCAGTGTCAAAGCGACCCTGGAACCTCAGGGACTTCATAAAAGCAACGTCCATTTCCTACTCACGGAGCACATTCCAACAGGTCCCATGGGCCCCTCTCCCATGCTGTCTGTAGGCTCCACAGTGCCACCTGTCCTTGACTACCCACATGGCACATGGCACTGTCACTCACAACCTGGTGGCCAGGGCACGTCTCTCGGCCACAGCCTGCATGTGAGTGAGGTGAGGAAGCACAAACCCCCCTTGCGTGCCCAGGAAAGTGAACATAAAACCGAATGGTCTCTGCCGCTCCCCACCACAGAGCGTCCTTGTGACACTAGTTGCTGAGTTACTTGTCTGCACCACCCGCCCTCACCACACTCTGGATGGAAGTACCTTGGTCTACAGCTTCAGACCCCTCTCCCGCATTTGACTCTGGTCACCCGGCACAAGCCCTCCTCAAAGGACCATGAGTTTTGAGAGGAGCCGATCACCCCTGCTTGGTGCTCCCTGCAGCCCCTCCGAGCCCCACGACGCCCCGGCTTCCCCGGTGCCGCACTGACTGTCGCGGGTCACGTCTCCATCCATCCCCTCTCGCTGTCTGCCAAGTCATCGGAAATTGCGGAGCACCTGTGGAAAATGCTGAGCGCCCGCCTGTCTGTCTGGTTTTCATTTCGTGTGTGCCGCTCTTTTGGTACAATAAACAAGGTAAAAGCGTTGACGTAAACAAAGTGAGGGAGTGAGGTTGAAGAGGTTTCAGGGGAGAGGACACCTGGCTGAGAGAATGTGGTGGGTGCCTCATTTAGCCGATTGCTGAAAAACACAGAGCTTGGACGGCAGCCAGTTTTCCAGGGTGAATAAGCACCTCGAAAGGGACAAATATTTTTCACAGACTGTAAGTGAAATGGAGGCTCAAATATTGAAAATAAATACGTAAGAAAGAAATAAAGGAAAGAAAAGGCAAGGAGACCCTGCTGACCTAAGTTTCCACATGAGCTGAAAATAAGTTTTCATAGTTACGTTTACTGCTTCCAAAGAAACAAAATCTCTTATTTTCAACTCCTCTGCATCATTACTCCCAGAATGAATGTTTCTAAAATACCACTTTGGAGATGGAACAAGGGAGCTTCACTCTTTTGGCCACAGTTACCCCAGCTGTAAAAATGGGGATAATGATAATTTCTCACTCACAGGGTAAGTATGAGTATGAAACAAAGTAACATAAACAAAGGGCTTAGACCAGGGCCTGGAGCATAGTGAGGGCTATGTAGATGTTGGTCATAATCACCACCACCATGAGCTCTACCACCAAATCATCATCACTATCACCATCATCATCATCACCACCATGATCTTTATTACCATCACCGTATCATCATCACTACCATCATCACCATTATCACCACTATGATCTTTACCACCATCACCATATCGTCATCACCATCATCATCACCATGATCTTCACCACCATCACCATATCATCATCACTATCAGCATCACCATCACCACCACCATTATCTTCACCACCATCACCATATAATCATCACCACCATCACCATCATCATCACCATGATCTTTACCACCATCACCATATCATCATCACCACCATGATCTTCACCACCATCACCATATCATCACTACCATCATCACCATCATCACCACTATGATCTTCACCACCTTCATCAGATCATCCTCATTGTCATTATCAGTAGCACACCATTATCTTCACCACCATCATTATCACCATTATCATCATCACCATTATTACTGTCATCACAACCATCACTATCAATATTAACATCATCATCATTATTGTCATCATCACCAACACCATCTTAATCACCATCGTCATCACTATGATCTTCACCACCATCACCATATCATCATCACTATTGCCATCACCATCATCACCACCATGACCTTCACCACTATCACCATCATCACCACCATGATCTTCACCACCTTCATCAGATCATCCTCATTGTCATTATCAGTAGCACACCATTATCTTCACCACCTTCACCTTTGGTGAAGCAGAGGGAAATTTTTCAAAAAGAGTCCATGTCCTTTAGCCTAGCAATTTAAAATTTAAATTTTAGAGCTTTACATTCTAGGAATTTGTCCTGGAATTTGACAATCGTGGATTTAAGGAAGCCTTCTTGATCACACCACACAGTGCTGTTTCAAGTGCTTCCCACAGTCTGATGATCTTTTCTGCTTGTTAGCTTATTCATTTTCTTTTTTTTTTTTTTTTTTTTGTTTTTTGAGACAGAGACTCAAGCTGTCATCCTGGATAGAGTGCCGTGGCATCACAGCTCACAGCAACCTCCAATTCCTGGGCTCAAGCGAGTCTCCTGCCTCTACCTCCCAAGTAGCTGGGACTACAGGCACCCGCCACAATGCCTGGCCATTTTTTGGTTGCAGCCATCATTGTCTGGTGGGCCGGGGCTGGATTCGAACCCACCAGATCAGGTGTACATGGCTGGCGCCCTAGCCCGTTGAGCCACTGGCGCCGAGCCAGCTTATTCATTTTCTATCTTTCCCACCTGGAAGGTAAACCCTGTGAGGGAAGGGACTGACATTCCCCATTGTAGCTCATTTTCTGAATGAATAAATGAATGAGTGGTATATTATGGTTCTTGACAGCACTATGTTGCTTGCTTCTGGGATATTCCAAATCTCATCCGGAACCACCTTTTCTCTCCTCTGAACAGGACTCACAACAACAGGCTCAAACCTTCTTCCCCCAGAAAGCCTCCCCACCATTCTCTCACACCCCACATGAGATGCCTTAAAGCACCAGTATTTATTGAGCACTAGCTGTATGCCAGCCACAGCGCTTAGGTGGGGATTCAGCTGTGGTACAGACCCTCAGACACAGGGAGCAAGTGGCACACAGAGCTCTCCCTGTCACCCTTCCCCTGCTTTCGATAGAGGCGGAATGTTTCAAGTGGTGCCCAAAGCATCCTTGTGCTACTTTCTCTAAGCAGTTTCCCTGTGTTGGAGAAGTTGCTTTCTTTCCCTCTGGAATCCCTACACAGCTATCCCAGGCACAAAGCTATTATGTGGGATTTTCTCTACACAAAATTAGTTTCAGTTACTTTTATTGTCAATAATTCCATCCAGCGCTGAAGCAAGAAAACCTGATGAGTCACAGCTAAGGGAAACTAAAAAGCAGATGGAAAGTGGGTATTTCTTTAGGAGGGACATGTATGGTCAGTGAAGTGAGGGGGGAATGTCCTTTTATGTATTTCTTTTTATGGTCCTCATCTGTCTGGCCCAGAATGATGACAGGGAGAATTTGTATAGAATCTTAAATACTCTGAAATCGATGCCTACTACCCTGCCAGAGAGACATCTGACGCAATCCACACTCACATACACTTCCACACACACATGCACCCACTCTCACAGATTTGCACCCACACATTTCACATCCCCATACAGAAGCCCACACACTTACACAAGCTCACACATGTGCTTTTCAAACCTAAATCATTCCCCCCCCTTTTTTTCAATCTCTAAACCCTGCATTTACCAAAATGAGCAAATATGTGAAGTATGGAATCCACCTTGTTGAAGGCTGGGTTTTGTTCATAAAGCAGTAAATCAAAACTGGTGGAAAAGTGCCAATTTAGGAACATTCTGTGACCGCATCACCCCACATTCTGCTGGTTCATCTCTAATCGGAACCAGCTGGTAACAAAGAATAGAGTTCATGGGAATCCACCCTTGCTGAAAGCTGGACTGGGGTGGCCGCTAGAAGCCAATTCACACAAAGAAAACAGATGTAATTGACTTGTGAGGTCAGGTTCTGGGCAAAGCTAGGGGACAGAGGTGACGCTACAGCTGGTGCATAAAATGCTGGGCTTCTGGTTGCTTGTAACTGTGTAAAGAGGAGCCAAAGAGAAGGTTGTTCGTTTATGAAGCTCCTTGTCAGCTTCTGTGTTCCAGGTAGTTCTGGAAACACAAAGAAACCCTGGCTGTTGTTGACACTGAGTGCAGTAGTTATGATGAGGTGATGGTGCTGGTGGTGCTGGTGAAGATGGCGGTGATGGTGATGGTGGTGTTGGTGAAGATGGTGGTGTGGTGATGGTGATGGTGGTGTTGATAAAGATGGTGGTGTGATGATGGTGATGATGGTGATGGTGGTGTTGATGAAGATGGTGGTGGTCATGATGATGGTGATGGTGATGGTGGTGATGATGATGGTGATGGTGGTGTGATGATGGTGATGATGGTGATGTGGTGTTGATGAAGATGGTGGTGGTCATGATGATGGTGATGATGATAGTGGTGGTGATGATGGTGATGGTGAGGGTGGTGATAATGGTGATGGTGATGATGATGAAGATGGTGGTGGCCATGATGATGGTAGTGGTGGTGGTGTTGATGGTGATGGTGGTGATAATGAAGATGATGGTGGTGATGAAGATGGTGGTGGTGATGATGATTATGATGGCAGCAGTCAGAAACTTCAAATAGGCTCCACAAACCATGAAGAATATCTCCACAGCAAATCTGTGCAACATTAGCACTATAAGAGTTATAACCCTAATAACAAAATTTAGCAGCTTTCATTTTGTTATTTGTCTATTTTAAGCACTTCCCCCTCAAAACAAGGAAACTGGCATCTGAATTCTAGAAATGGAACATACACATTCACTACTGCCATCTCCTTCCTGTCTCTAATCAGCCCAGTGGGTCTGCCCTGTGGAAAATTCGGATGCATCAGGAGGATCTGTGTTATATTTTCAGCACCTGATAACATCCTATCTGTCCTTTTTTGGTGGGATTACGTGAGATGCTTATTGTTTAACGTGTAACACTTTAATTAAATTTACAGATAGACTTTTCTAATAATTCTATAAATATTTTGAGGTCTGTGTGAAGCATTATAGTTGGGAATCCCACTTACACACCCGCTACACTGCTTTCCCCTGGCCCAGGATAGGCTGGGGAGCTCTCAAGCACAGACCTTGGAAGGAACTTCACGTTTCTTCTTGGCTTATTGCTGGGGGTCAGTGAGGTAACACCAATCTGCTGTCCCTGGGGATAACACCAGCACCCAGCCCCAGACATGGTCCCTTTTCTTCTATTGGTGCTTTCTTAACAGAGAAGGTGCCAAGTGGACAAGAGCATGGAGCACAGAAACCAACACCAGGAACACAGAGGGATTTAACCATTACATGGTTAGCACTTAGTACCCTGTTCACTAATCCATTTAGGGAAGCTACTCTTTAAACTCATCCAGAGGACTCATGTATCCTTGGCAGTCAAGATGGTGAAGACTTTGGTGACAAAGAAGCCTGCAGGCCCATGTGTCTGTCCTTCCCAGAGTGCCCCCCAAGGAATAGCCCTTTTCCGCAGTGCTGCTCTCTCTTGCACCATGCCATGAGCCACTTGGCTGTTGGATCCCCCCTTGAAATGTAAGCTTCACGAGGACAGGGACTGTATCCATTTCATTCTGTGACACTCACATGGCATCTGGCACATAAAGTGTGCTCAATGTATTTATTGAGTCAATGAATGAATGAGTGGGACTTCTGAGCTCTAAGTATCTGATGGGTTGGTAGGATGCTCTTAGGACACATGTGTACCTGGATATCTGTCCCCTGGGATGACTCCTTGCACATGGGGAGAACAGCAAGAAGAGGAAGTCCAGCTTATTTTTCTAGTTTTTTTTTTTTTTGTAGAGACAGAGTCTCACTTTATCGCCCTTGGTAGAGTGCCGTGACATCACAGCTTCTAGCAACCTCCAACTCCTGGGCTTAGGCGATTCTCTTGCTTCAGCCTCCTGAGTAGCTGGGACTACAGGTGCCCACCACAATGCCCGGCTATTTTTTTGTTGCAGATTGGCTGGGGCCGGGTTTGAACCCACCACCCTCAGTATATGGGGCTGGCGCCCCACTCACTGAGACACAGGTGCCGCCAACAGCTTATTTTTCTAATAAAAAATACACATTTCTTTTGTGCATTTTTTGTGAGCATGGGGTCCCCTTGTGATGGGCCATCTGCTAGTGAAGGTGCTTCTACGGCAATTATAGTGTCAGTGATTACAGAATGCATCTCCCATCACTCTAGGGCTTGCATTCATGAAGGGGTGATGGGGGCTTGCAAGGGAGCACAGCAGGGCATGTGCCTAGGTCTGACCTCCCTTCACAGCAGTTGTTCTTCTTGTCCTTGGGAGATGGCAAGGTTGGTGCTACTCTTTCACTGGTCAGACCTGTCGGCTTTCCTTCCCAGCTCCAACTTTGACACAGTTTGGGGATCTGACTCCTTGGCAAGGTGTGAGGGTTCACAGAGGTATGGGTGACTTTGAGGCAGGGTGGCAGAAGCATAAGGTCTGAGGCTTCCACAAGGAAGAACGCAGTTGGGTGCAGACATGTTTCTGGCTAATGAAAAACCATGCTAGGATCACTTTGCAACCTACTTGTAGAGACGTTCTAAAAGGAACTGAGGATCATGTTGGGTTTCCTTGGCTTCTGATGAATCCCAAATCTGCAAACTTGGCTGGATGAGTTTTCTCTGTCTCCTCTCAGTGAAGAGGACATGCTGAGAAATTTCTCTCTCTTTAGACATGAACCCTAATTCCCAGGAGGATCCACATTGGACAGGGGAATTCCGAGAGACAATGCATCCCCTGAGGAACCTTGATGAATGAAAATGATCTTCCCTGCACACCCCCAATCTTATGCCAAACTGGCCCACCCCACTGAGCTACCACAAAGAATTTGGGTGCACGTCCAATTTCTGGAATGAATCTTGGGACTGGAAGATATCTTTTTCTTGCATTAAGAAAAGACACTGGCTCTCATCTTCTCTCCAGTTCTTCCCTCCAAATACACCCTTCAATCACTTCATCCCCAAAGAAGGCATGGGAATGTGTGGAAGCATAATAAAGCTCATGAAGGCCCCCCATGGGGAAGCTCGGCCATAATGGTATCAAACTCTGAAAACTAGGGTCATTTTGTGAATGTCAAGAGAATTCCCAATGTCCAACTATCTCCCCTTCTTTCTTTGCAGGCTTCACGGAGAGCAAACCCAGATGTTATGAAGAGGGGTGATGTGCCCGGCTAGATGACTATCATTTTTAGCTAGTACTAACTCCATCACCATCTTCTTCACCAACATTAGAGGACTATAGAGAGTATCTGGCATTATAGTAGCCTACAGGCCATCCATTAGTGCTGAAAGAGTATAAAAATGCCTGTGGCTACGAGTATGGGCTTTGGAGTGTAGGTTCAAATCTCAGCATATCTAAGATGTGGAACCTGTGACAAGGTACTCTCTGAGCCTCAGTTTCTTCCTCATCTATAAAGTGGGAGTAATAATAGTGCTTAATATGGGATGGGAGGGTAAGATGAGTTGATGATGTAGGTGATGATGGTGAAAATAATGATAATGATGACAGTGATGATAATGATGGTGGTGATGATGACAGAGATGGTGATGATGACGGTGATAATAGAGGTTATGATGGAGATGTTGATGATGGTGGTGGCGGTGATGGTGATGTTGGTGATGATGGTAATGATTGTGTTGGTGATGGTGGTGATGGTGTTGAGGATTATGTTGGTCGTGGTGGTAATGGTGGTGATCATGGTGATGATGGTGATGGTGGTGATGATAGTGTTGGTGATGGTGATATGGTGGTGATGGTGCCAATGGTGGTGATGGTGGTGATGATGGTGATGGTGGTGGTGGTGATGGTAATGGTGGTGATGATAGTGTGGGTGATGGTGATATGGTGGTGATGATGGTGATGGCAGTGATGATGATGGTGGTGGTGATGGTGATGATGGTAATGATGGTATTGATGATAGTGATGATTTTATTATTTTATCATTTTTATTACCACAACCCATGTTATTTTGCTAGAAATAACAGAAAAAGTTGATTTGTAGTTACAAAGATTTGCACATGTTTCTAGCAGTTGGATCATTTCTTTTCTCTAGATTGTTCTCTACTTAAATTGAGAAATACGCTATAGAAAAACCTGACCAGTTCGGGTCTAGGAGGGAAGTCCCCTAGTGCAAATGGGGATATAATTCTGGCAGTTCTGGAACACAGGCTTGCCCCAGGGAACCAGTGTGAGAGATGCCGGCACTCAGGAGCCATGGAGCATGCTCCAGTCACTGGGGTGGGCAGGTTCCTCCCAGCATGTGGCACAAACACTGCTGGCCTTGGCTTTGCCATCCTTTCTCCTGAAATGCTCTTTGTCCTCTCTGCCAAATTATCTCTCCAGCTTAAAGTAGGCACAAGCACAGCAAGCTATCACCATATACCTAGAATAGTGTTCCAAATCTCTGTGAAGTAGGCAAAGTAGGCACTGTTGCCCCAATCTTAAAGATGAAGAGAATGAGGTTTCAAGAAGGCATGTCATTTGCCCAAGGTCATCCAACAAATATTCAGGAGGCACCCTTAGTCTTTGCTCCCTTTTGGCTCCTTGAGGCTGTTCTGGGTTCCTTGAACTCATGCTGGAAACCACCAGCCTTCCACTTGGGCCTTTCTAGTCTATCCCGTGGTGACTTACACAACTTTGTCATCTCTTTTGGTCCTGAGATGGTATGAAGTGTATGAAATTCAGCATGCACTATTTCCAACAGGCTCACCAGGAGCTTAGAAGGCAAAATTTTTTTTTCTAGAATTTAGGAAAAAAAATTCTTGTCTGGAGGCAACTGCTAGCCCACCACTAAGGCTGAGGCCTAAAATCCTGTGATGATCAGGGCTCTGCAGGGGCCTGGCCAGGTGGTGCTGTTCAGGCTGCTGGTTGGACCCCCAAGGGAACTTTCCTCTGGAGCGTTGCGGGGTAGCTTGGCTCGACCGCCATCGGGAGAACAAACAGGAAACAGAGCATGGGCCTCTGCCTCATCAGGGGGACAGCTCTCTGTTTCCCTTTAGGCCTGGCATTGTTTCACTGTGGAATAAAAATGGAACGTGGGATGTAATTGCACTTGCTGAGTCAGCAGCTGGAAAGTGTCTGCACTTGCTAAAGTTTGGACCCAGTGAGTTCCCCTCTGTGCCACGAACCCCTGTCCAGGCACAGCAGGGTGTTCTCTGATGGCCAAATGCATGTTGATTGGCAGATTTCACTGGCAGCTGTCCTGTCTCAAGGATGGAGTGAGAAGTTGACCCAGAGTCCAAGCGGTGGCTCCATCTTTGTTGTCTCTTGGTAGTGATGGGCCCACTGTCCAGGGAGGAAGAATTCCCAAAGTCCCTTTCTGAGGCAGGAGGGCACAGAGGAGATGCTGGCCAGCAGAACATGGTGGGGGGCGTGCTCTGGGGCTCCCCTGTCCCTGAGTGTCAATGCAGGGCTGGCATTGGCCAAACCAAAGAGCTTCTGGGGCAGGGTCACAGGCACCAGTGATTGGCTTCATGGGTGCCCAGAGTATTGGAGGTCCCAGAGAAGATCTGATGAATGAATGTGTGACAAGTAGATAGACCCTTATTCACCCGAGTCCCTGTATGGAAAGGGGGAGGGATGGAGTGTCTGGCATTTGCCGGAATTATTGTATTAGGACACTAAGTTTTAAACTCAGCTTAAGAATCACCTGGGAGCTATTTATAAAATGTGAATTCTACTTCCCAACTCCACACTTCTGAGTCAGTTGGTCTGGGAAGGGGTTTAACTACCCAAATTTAACAATATCACATGTGTTTTCTGTTGCCATGAGCGAGTTACGGTTGGAGCAGTAGTTCTCAAACTCCAGCACCCTGAGGATCCCCTGGAGGAAGTGTTGAAATGCAGATTCCTGGGCGCCCCCCAATCTGTGACTCAGCTGGTTTTGGGAGGAACTTCAGAATCAGCATCTCCAAAAAGTTCTCAGCTGAGGCTTTGCTCCTGTTAAACTCTGTCTTCCGTGGAAGAGTCAGAAAAGCAGATGTAGCCAGATGGTAGTCACAGCTGAGTTGCCCCATTCTCTGGTTTGGGTGCTGGTGGCATAAGCGAACGGGAGCTCTGTCTCCTCAAGCCTCTGTTCCTCCTGCTCCCGGCTGGCTTGGCCCGTGGGTTTTAGTTGGATTGTCCCTTGCATCTCGGATCCGTCCTTGGCCAATCAGAACCTTCCATCACTTGGACCACAGTCATCAGTTCACATGTTGGCCACTGGCCCAGAGGGCCAAGAAGACTTGTCCCCAGAGCTGTAGTCAAACGGGCGGGAGGGAGGCTGCCTCCCCACCCAACTGCTGAGGAAGGGGGATCCAGATGGGGGAGAGAGCTGAGAGCCAAAGTGGCCCGAACAGAGTGGCTGACTTGTCTGAGTCCCTGGGTCTGGCCCTGTCTGAATCCAGCACCAGGACTTTCCAGCTCCACAGACCAAAAACATTCTTTTTCTTGCGTAGGTCAATTTCTGTCACCTGCATCAATAGAGCTTTGAAAAATACAAACAAGTGATGACGAGAAGAGAAAAGAGGTGCAGAAGGATGGCTTCCTACCGCGCAGACTGACGCAAGGCCTGCGTCCGCCTGCTGTCAGGACATCACCACCCTGCCTGTCCTGCTCGTGTCACAGGAGGCCACCTCTTGGTTGCACCCTGAGGCCTCAGCGTTTGCTCTCCTCCTCTCTCTCCTCCTCTTCTGCTGTGGGCAGTGTCCCAGGGCAGTAGCAGCTCTGCCAACAGGCGCGAGACGGGTGTGGCCCAGGGGACCCCACACTATCTCCTCCCGTCTCCAGCTCCAAGGGTGTGATGAGAAGGCCTCCTGCTCTCAGTCACCTGCTGGTGGCCTCCTGGCAATGCCATGGCTTAGGTAGCCAATTCCCTGTATTAAATTCTCCCTGTTTTCACTATTCAAAGTGTTTCCCTTTCCTGCCTGGACCCTGACCAATGCAAACGGCAACTGGGCTTCCTCTTGGGTCATAAGGAGGAAGGGGGCTCGGGAACACTGAGGGAACAAAAAGAAATTCAGAGTTGTGAGGGGCAAGTGGTGAGGCCAGACCAGGCAGGGCGTACGAAGCACACAAGGGGTTTGGACATGACCTTGACACATGGGAGGGACCCAGGTGTACTTTAACAAGGGTGAGGGGGCTGCGTGGTGCGATCAGACCGTCCTCAGGGGGAAACACGTGACACAGAATCTGGGGCACATCCTAGAAGGATGACTTCTGCAAGCTGAAGTGTGCTGGGACTGGGAGAAATGTGATCTGATGCTGCTGGGGGGCTCCTGCTCCCCGACTAGTGGGTTTCAAAGGCCAACCTTAGAGGGGCTCTTCAGGGGCTCTCCCAGCTCCTCAAGTAAAACAAAACACTGTGTTAGGGTTTGGGGGGCGAGGGGGAGATGCCAGGAGCCAGTGAGGCGGAGGGGCTGGGGGCTTTGGGAGAGAAGTAACAAAGAGCCCAGTGACCCAGCAAAGCCCAAAGCAGCCCAGACATGAAAGGAATATGCTGGAAAAATTACCTCAGTGTTTGGTTTGGGAACCAGTCTGACGGCTCTTAATCCAGTGGGCGTTTGTGTATTCCAGCTCACGGGACGTCCCAGATCCCTGGGCAGAACCAACGACAAAGCACCGTTTGTGAGCCCCGTCCATGCCACGGAGGGAGGCTGCCCCTGGCTGCTGGCGCCCAGCAGTGGAGCGAGAGTGGCCATGTCCCTGGCACTGCTGTGGGCCCTTCCAGCCTCTTCCTCCTCTACGCGGCTACCAGGACCACTGCCTGTTGACTTTTCCGCTCTTCCCACCTTGATGTTCCCACTTTAGAAAGACGGAAGGAATGTAGACGCCACCATGCCCCAGAGCTGAGAAAGCCTGGAGGGTCTGTTTCTTACAAATGCGCCTGCCAGATCAGTGGGTGAGAAGGAGAGTCTGGGGATGACGCTCCCTTGCCCCACCCCCCTGTGGGGCCTGGTCAGCTCACACGTGCACACAGGGGAACATCAGCATCTCACTTACAAACTTGATTGTGCACGCCTGAAAACAAATCACTCTGTGAGTTCCCCTGTGTGTGTGGACCCCTGAGAGGATGTACCATCTGTGGAGCCTTCACCAGGGGCTCTGGCCTCAGGCAAAGCACTTCTTAAAAAAGCCGAATCCAGCAAGCAGAAGATTTTTAAAAAGAGCCCAGACTGCTCACCCCCACCACCAACATGAAGGGCGCGGATGTGCCAGGCAGCCTGCGTGACCCGCCCCTCTGCTGTGCCTTCTGCCTCCCCCACCTACCTTTTGTGACTGATAAAAGCCCAAATCGATGGTCTGGGAAGTGGGGAATCCTTATTTGGTGATGAGTAGGAGCCTCTTTATTGGGTGTGGGCTGGGAAGAGGTGACCATCATACATGATCACCATTCTGTACTCTGGGAATGTTAGGGACACCCACCCAGTTTTTCTCTGACTCTCAGTGGGGGGAGGACATTCTCTATTCAGCTGCCATCAGTGGCTGAACCCCAGTCTGGCGTCCTGCTGTGGCCCTTCGGCCTCCCCCTCCTGACCCCCCCGCACAGCTGGGCAGGAAGTCTCACCTGCTGCTCACCTGCTGCATTGTGAGGCTCCCTGCTCCCACAGAGTAGTCCCTCTGAGCACGGGCACAGTCCCATCCTTTGGGGCTCCACCCCCAAGGCCTCCCAGATGGAAGTCCCGTCCCAGCTTCTGAACCCTCTGTGAGTAATGGGGGCCTTTCTCTAGCTGTCGGGGTCAGCTCTTAGCCCCCCAGCTCCAGCAAGACCTTGAAGGCTATGTTTTTGCTGAAACCTCCCTCCTGAACAAAGCCCCTGGCTGAGGGTCCAGCCTGGACAGGCTTGGGGTGACTTAGAGGCTAGGGACAGAGAACCTGCCCCAGACTGATGACTCCAACCCTCTTTGCTCAGCTATAGCTCAGATGTGACGTGCTCACCAAAGCCCTCAGCAAGCGGGCAGCTGTCTTCAGCGTCCTGGGAGGGAGCGGGAGGTCGGTCCATCCCATACACCTGGGAGGGGACAGCAGCTCATGCTCAGGTGGAGAAGAGCCTCGGGGTCACACAGGTGTGTGGGGAACAGCAGAGTGGGGCCCAGGGTCAGGCTGGGGCTTTGCGGAGGGTGCCTGCCGCTGTTCCCCGTGCCTGTCACCATGCTGTGAGAGCAGCTGGTGGGGCAGGGACATCCCTGTGAAAGAGAGGGGGACTGGGAGGAGGGGGAAGCCCCCTGCTGTTCCCAGAAACATTGATTTCCTGCTGCTGTTACATCTAGTTGCTTCATGCCTGAGACTTGTCAGAGCCACTCCTGTGCCCCTCGAGACAGCTGTGCCCAAGGCAGCCGGGAGCAGTCCAGCGTGGGATTCAGGGTGGGGCGGACCACAGGTTGGATCAGATATTTCTAGCCTCACTGGGGAGGTGGCCTTGGGCAGGATGCGGAGCCGTTTTGAGCCTGAAGAGCTTCATTTCTAAGTAGGAGACAGTGGCACTACCCCATGGAACGGCCAAATCAGAGGTGTGCGCACGCACTCAGCCTGGAGTCCTACACAGCTCATGAGTAAGACAACGAAAATGATTTTATGGCTGGGAGTCACCACAACACGAGGAACTGTATTAAAGGATTGTGGCATTAGGAAGCTTGAGAACCACTGAGTTAGAGAATCATCTAATTATTGGGAGCTTTGATAATCAATCCCTTAGTAGAGACTCACTCATGCTTGGGCGCCTACCTGAAAATGCCTCCCAACTCCCTTTGTGTGCAGATATGGCCAACAAGCTGATCACAGAAGTCAGTATGGGGGTTCTCAGGACAGCACCTTCAGGAGACCCACAGTCACCGGTGATGTGGTGTCGAACCAGGGCTCACGGTCCCCGAGGGCTGAGTTGAAGTCCTGACAGTGTCATTCTCTAATCACTGCTCTAGTTTCTGGGAAATTTTCTCTCGTGCTGCAGTCCCGAAATGCAGATGAGGGCACCTGCCCCAGCCTGCTGAGTGTGGCGCAGTGTCAGACAGCGAGGTGTGGACAGGGGACCCGCCCCAGGCCTGTCTCCACCTTCTCCCCACCCCATACCATCTCCCCTCGGTGCCTGTCTCTGTTCAAACACCCCCTTCCTCAAGGACACCAGTTGTTTGGGACCAGGGGCCTCCCTATGATGTCTTCTTACCTTGATCATTCACACCAGGTCACATGCACAAGTGCTGGGGGTCAGGGGACCGGCGACATTTTGGGAAACACAATTCCACTGCCACAGGGGGATTGAGATACTTTAAGAAGTGGACGCCCTTCCTGCAGCTTCTCAAAGCACCCAGCAGCTCTGGGTGTCACTATAATTTGCACAGTGTTGTTAGTTTGTAACGCATGCTCAGGCCACCCCCTCGGGTGTCCAACACCAAGGGCAGGAAGGACACACCTACCCCCAGTTCAGCTCTGGCGGGCTTCAGCCGGCAGCCGGCGGGGGCCTCGTGGGTGTGACTGGGGGCTGGAGCAGCCTCCTCCTGGACGCGAACTGGACAGACAGACCGACCCAGCTGAGTGGTCACACGTTTCAAATCTCCCCCAATTCCTCTGGGCTAGAGATTCGAGTTTACCACGGAATAAGATGTATTCAAAGGCATCTTCATTTTCTGCAGAACTCGCCAGCAGGAGGCAAAGCGGAAAGAGCGGCGGGAGCTGCCAGCTCCAGTCCAGCTCGTCCTCATCTTCTCTTTCACTCCTTTCGAAGGGAAACCCCCCAGCGCCGTCAGCCCCTGCACCCCTCGGAGGCTGCCTGCTGCCTGCACTCGGCGAGCGGCTCCTCGAAGGCAGCGGGACGGCGGCGGCAGCAATTCCACCTGTGAGGGGAGCACAGCCTGGGCAGACCCGTGTCCCAGCGTCCTTGATAAGTACACTACTCGTAAACGAAGCAGTCTCCAGACAGCTCGGCAGCGACCTCAAAATGAAGGCCTTTGGGAAACGGGGGCCACGTCAGCCTCTGAGTCATTGGTTCTTCCCATTTCTCGTGTGCACGTCGAATCTCGGTGAAATTCTTTTCCCCAAATTATAAATAGAAACCAGTGTGCCGCGCGGTGGAGCTTTCTTTTTACAAGGTTTTCCCACAGACAAAAAGGATTTTCGCTTTGGGGAGGAATGACTGCCAAGGGCGAGAGGATCCCGAGATGGGCCTGCGTCCTCAGGCTTCCTCTCCGGTTCGGCGCGGCCCGTCCTCTGCCTGGGGCTCCGGGCTCTTCTGTGTCTTCAGCCTCGTGGTTTAGAGAAAAACACGGCAGGGAGGGGAGGGAAGATGCGATTCTAGCCCCAGACCGATGGGACTCACAGGGTGGAACACCTTCTCTGCACTAATGGCCCGAATAGGCAGCTGAACCGGCTGGAGTTTGGAAACCGCCAGGTGTGTGGACGGGTGAAGGGTCTGCAGCTTGGAGAAGCGCCTGTGGGAGGCCGGGGGGGCAGAAGGATGGGAGGACACCCCCGGGCGCTGGGGACGCAGGGGAACAGCCAGGTGGGACGCAGAGGTGGTGGGCGCGCTGGGATCTGTCCGGGAGACGCAGAACCCCACCAACGCAGATCGAGACTCTCCCTCAGCAATTCCAACATCCCCAAAGCTGAAACCCCAATAAGAAGCATAACAAAAATTCAGCTGGCAGCCAGACCTGCCGCCTTCACGTGTGTGTGGCTGCTTTTGATCTGAGTTTATCATTTATTGTCCTCAGCGGGATGCTGAGATGCCCCCTGCAGAGCCATGGAGAGGGGTGGCCCGAGCCCTACTGGGAAGTCAACTGTGGGGCCATGTCACCTTTCTGTATCCCAGGGAAGTTCTGGATTCTGAAGGCCTCTGGCTGTAGTGGTTTAAAATAAGCACTTGGGGACCTGGAATAATCTCATTTAGAGTTTTCACCAGTGACCAAGTGTCCCCATGTAATATATCAGAAGTTGACACTGTCAGGACACCTGGAGGTACCATATATTTTATTGAGTGACCATTATCTTTTAATTTTTGCCAGTGTTGGTGGCTGGGAACAAGGTCACACCTAAGACCTGTAGCTTCCTAACTTGGGACCCCTACCTGCCCTGGGTTATCTAAGGTGACAGCTCCTGCCAACTTGTCACCCTCCATCAGGATTCTCCCCACCAGCTAGCCCCTCATTAATAAGCTTAGCAAGTACAGACAGAGTGACATCTGTGCACTGTGTTTGTGACCTGCAGCAAGGTTTACCTGGTACAGGTGGGGCCTCCAGGCTCGGAGATGAGCGAACTCAGGCCGCCGTGTGTCCCTAAGCTGGTGTGGACTGAGCACTCCTCAGGTGTCCTGATGTGGCAGACCCAGGTACAGACAAGCCCGCTGAGGCTCAAAGACATTTTGTCACTTGCTTGGAGTTCTATAATCAGAAAGGGCAGAACGTGGACTCCAACCCTCCATCTGCTGTGAATCATGCTCAAGTGAAGACCTTCTGATTCACGCACCCTCTGAAGTCTCCACCAAGGACCACAGACACTTTCACCCCACCTGATGGACGGAGGTGGGGAGCACACAAGGGACCTTTCCCACCTCCCGCATCTCAGCCCCAGGTGATTATTGAGACCCACTAGTGTCCGCTCAGTGGTGGCTGCTGAGGACAGAATGGTGAGCCAGGGAGAAAAGGACGTGTGCTCCTGGAGCTTAGACTCCACCAGGGTGAGTCAGACACCCAGGAAGCAGTGGGGGAAAGAAACTGCTAATTCCAGGCTGTGGCTTCGGCTGTAGCCAGGATGCTCCTGTCTGAGCCCCACACCCCTGTTCCTTCCCGGCTGAGCTCTCCCTCCATCTCGGAGCCACCACAGCTCACTTCTTTCCCAGGAGCTAACGGATGGAAACGAGCTCTTGAGCCCACTGTGGCCAAAAGTGCTGGCCGGCAACCCCACCCTGGCCCAGGACAGCCACCCTTGTTGAAAGTATAGGCTCTAAGGGGTAACATTGTCCTTGTGGGAAGTTTCCCAAATCTCTGCAAATGAAACTTTCATTCATGACCCTTTGCCCTTCTTCAAATGAACCTTTAAACCTTTAAAAAAGATTCAGTTCCACTTTCAAGTTAATTCGGCTGGAGAATGAGCACTGGGTGGGAGGCGTGGGATTGCACTGACTTGAGCTGGGGGTGTCATGAGCCAATCACTTGCAGGGACTCCTGGGACCGAGTGCCCACCTAGGGTGGTTTGGGCCAGCTAGATTCCACCGTGAGTATCTGAGCCTGGAGCTCAGCTGTCCTCAGCACCTGCACATCAATCTTAACTCCAAATGACCTCTCTTTGGTCTGAGGTTGCAAAAGTATATTCCTGGGCCCTACAAGCAGGCCCAGGTTTTGTGAGCTCAAACGTTATACAACTTAGGAGTCCCTAAAATTACAAATATATCATACCTGTAATTCCAGCACTCTGGGAGGCCAAGGCAGGAGGATCCCTTGAGCTGAGAAGTTCAAGATCAGCCTGAACAAGACAAAGACTCGTCCCTACGAAAAATAGGAAAACTAGCTGGGCATGGTGGTGGGCACCTGTAGTTCTATCTATTTGGGAAGCTGAGGCAGGAGGATTGCCTGAACTCAAGAGTTTGAGGTTGCTGTGAGCAAGGCACACAGGGCACTCTAGCCCAGAGTAACAGAATGAGATTCTGTCACAAAAGCAAAAGAACTACAAGTGAGTATCTAGCAGCATCTGTGGCTCATCGAGTAGGGCGCTGGCCCCATATACTGAAGATGGCAGGTTCAAACCTGGCCTCAGCCAAACTGCAAAACAGAAAAATAGCTGGGCGTTGTGGTGGGTGCCTATAGTCCCAGCTACTCGGGAGGCTGAGGCAAGAGAATCGCCTAAGCCCAGGAGTTGGAGGTTGCTGTGAACTGTGAAGCCACGGCACCCTACCGAGGGCGATAAAGTGAGACTCTGTCTCTAGAAAAAAAAAACAAAGTGAGTATCTAGGGCAGCGCCTGTGGCTCAAAGAACTGGAGTGCTGGCCCCATATACTGGAGGTGGCGGATTCAAACCCAGCCTTGGTCAAAAAAAAACCCCAACAGTATCTAGAAAAGAAATCACAACAGACTTCAGATTTTACAAAGCTGGCAAATATCATAACTATCATGAAATCCGCAAATTAACATAATGCTTTTACTAATGAGCTCCTGACACATGTCCAAGGTACCTTGGTGTTGGCCACATATTCTCTGGTCTCCTTTTCACGTGATGACAGTTTTGTTAACATCATTTTCTACAGCAAGAACAGAAAGACAGCTCAGCGTTTCCTTTGGCATGTTTGGTTACAGTTTGGTTTTGTTTGTGTCTGCTGGTAGTTCAGAGAAAAGTCTTTCAGTTTCACAAAGACATAACTATACTTCCATTTCGCTCAACTGAGACTGTTAGGAAAACATGTTGACTACTGTCATCTTTGGAAAACTTCTGCATTTCCTCTACATGTAAGCTTAGGGTTTGGGGTCATCTCGGTTTTTTTGGTACAACTAATAAAATCACATGTTCTTTGAACTGACAATGCTGAATTCATCACCGATGGTTTTATTTGTGCTTTGCAGGCCACCTTCCCTGGTGACAGTTATTTCTTCTCAAATGACTAAGAAATTTAAATGTTTTTGCATCGTATTTGTATGACTCACAGCTCCTCATTAATTAGGTTCACATCCTCTATGTGCTGATGGTCACTCCCATTTGCAATTGATCTCTTCTTGATTAATTCCTGCTTCAGTTACGGTCTGGATGTTTTCAATGATAATTCCGTTCTCCATGTCAGAATGCCCATGTCATCTTTCATGTTTATCTCTTTTGTTTCATTTCCCATTAATATTTTGTCTCAAGTTGTCAACTGATCTTTTAATAAATAAATTTAAGATGATGAAAGAACGTACCTTTCAGATTTGTCCAAGTTAGGTCTGTGATGTCTCAGCTGTTTTACTGAAATATTCCTGAGTGCCTTTCCAGGTGCCCATTGCAGTGACATCCTCACCAAATGTGCCCCTGCCCTCCAGGGCAGGTCTTCACACCACAGGGCCCACATCATTGCACTTGCTGCATCACTGAGGGTTCTCCTGATGGAAATTGAGTTCACTATGACTCCGAGAGCATCAAAGCCTCCATTTACGACCATTCCTGTTTGGAGGGATTTTCCAGGGACAAGCTCTGGCTCCGTGCATTCCAGACCTTGCTTGTCCTACCTGCCCGGCATCTCGGGGTACACTGATGTCACCTATCTGAACTTTAGCTCTGCCCCTTGGTGTCATGACACCAGATGAGTCTGCAGAGGAGCATCAGAAGTATCCAGAAACCATCCACACCAAACCTCCAGAGGGACCCTGGTGACCCCAGAAGCCACCCACACCAAACTGCCAGAGGGACCCTGGTGACTCCAGAAGCCACCTACACCAAACTGCCAGACGGTTGCTGGCTGCCCTGGAAGTGCTGGGGGCTCACAAGCTGCCCTCTCAGCCCAAACTCAGGGTGCATTGGAGTGGAAGGAGGTAGCAGTCTTAGCCAATTATGACAGAATATCTCACACCTGCAAATTTCATAAAGACACACGACCTTGGAAACACACGGGAAGAGCCTATGCAAGTCCGGGCCCTGAAGCTTGGTGTCTGCTTGGTGAGAACTGACCTCCTCATGGCCGTAGGGCCCACCAAGAGCACATCAGTACCCACCCACCCCCGACTAGCAGGCTGTGGCCCAGGCCTCCCTCAGAGCTGCAGGGTCTGAACCCTCACCCATCTGCTGCAAGTCCCCTCTACCTGCTGAGCCCCCTCTCTTTGTACCAGCCACTGCTCCTGCAGCCCACAAGGGTGGCTAACATGCCCTGAGAACTGTCTAACAGGAGTCCCTGCCTTCAGACGGCGTCAGCCCCTCCTATGTGCCACAGCCACTTTAGAGGCCACCCTGGAGTTGTGCAGTGCCCAACCTGCACAACCAGACATGCCACCTCACCACCTCGTCCTCTCTGTGGCCAGAATGACCTTTCTAACAAGGAAACCCAACCACAGCACTTCCCATTTAAACCAACAAACCTCTTGAAAGGAGGCCCCCAGACCCTTTCCTGCCCATCCAGCGTCAGCTCTCGCCACCCCCTCAGCTCATCCTCCAATAGGCAGAGTCCCTCACCTCTCTGAGTGCTGGGCCCTGCCTCCTACCCTCCTCCAGCCCCACTTTAGCCACCTGACTCCAGCTTCTCCTGCAGCTTGCCGGTCACCTTCTCCAGGAAGCCCTCTCAGATCTGCAGCCCGTCCATTTGGTGGGCGACCCCTCTTATTCATGTCCACCGGATCCTGGACTTCTGTAAGAGATATCTCACTAAACTTTTCTGCTGTTTCATTTCTCTTGGTTTCTCCCATGCTCTTCCTTAGCGAACATCCAGGAAACGGCAGGATAGGATGTGGGCCCTGCTCTTATGGAGCTCTGAAAATAGCGGAGAAAACGGACCGATGCCCGGCCAGTCACAGAGGAGAAGATGGATGGATGCCCGGCCAGTCACAGAGGGGAAGATGGACGGATGCCCGGCCAGTCACAGAGCTGGGACTGGGCCACACGGGCAAAGAACGAGCTATCAATGTTGCAGGGGCCCTCCCAGGAGCCCAAGGATTTCCTGTGTTGGAGAAGGGGGGTCAGGTCAGGGGGATTCTGGAGCAGGACATACAGGAGGCCTGGGGGGCAGGAGACATCAGGGGCTCCTGCGGGGAGGGGTGGGTAGCTCCAGAGGTGGCCTGGGGCCAGCTGGGCCCACAATGGGCACCACTGAGGAGAGTTTTGCCGGGAAGGCAAGGCCACATTTGCACTCTAGAGAGATGTCCTGCTGGGGACAGTGGCCTGGCAGCCCTAGTGGAAACTGGGAGGCCAGAGAGGAGGCTGCCAGCTTTGCTGGTGCAAACCAGTCCTCAAACTGCCAAGCAGACAGTGGTCTCATCAGAGAAAAGGAAGAGGAATTATTCTTGCTTCTTAGATTGCAAAAATCCAAGTTCAAGGTAAAAAAAAAAAAAAATATATATATATATATATATATATATATATTTTTTTTTCCCTAAGGTATCTAACCTATCTCTGCTAATGAGACTCATCCCCTAAAAGGCCGCCCAGCCCCCTGAGCATCTCCGTTCTCCTGCTTCTTTTAATTTCTCCGCTTCCTTTGCCATCCTATGCCTTTTCCCTGCTTTCTCTCTTTGGCGTTGTAAACATACTTTGCATACTTCCCTCTAATTTTTAAAATTTGTGTCTTTCCCTAGAAGGTCAATGGCTCCATCGTCCTCAGTGAAAGGAGAGGTTTGCGCAGGACCCATGAGAGAGGTGCCGAGGGGCTGGGGCTCTCCCTGCGTCATGGGGGCAATGAGAGGGCATCTCTGTGTGATTTTTTTTTTCATTGAATCATACCTGTGTACATTAGTGCAATCATGGGGTACAGTGTGCGGGCTTCATATACAATCTGAAATATTTTCATCCAACTGTTCGACATAACCGTCATGAGATTTTCTCGTTTATTATGTGCTGAGGATCCCACCGAAGTCACCTCACAGGTGCAGTGAGTCCACCCTGGGCAGCTCCGGCTGGAGCTTTTTGGAGCTGAGCCGTGTGCTCCCAGGGCTGGTGGTCTCTCTGGGGGTTCCCTGTGATTGGAGCGGGGAGAAGCCCCTCCCCTGCCACGGCATCCTCTCTGGCGAGCTCCATGCAGCACCAATACAACCCGCGTCCTTTAAACTCTTAGCATTATTTTTGGTGTAGGTGACAAA
>CAUYRH010154680.1:0-10387 GCA_963574655.1 Perodicticus potto
TGTGGTGGGCGCCTGTAGTCCCAGCTACTTGGGAGGCAGAGGCAGGAGACTCGCTTGAGCCCGGGAATTGGAGGTTGCTGTGAGCTGTGATGCCACAGCACTCTATCCAGGGTGACAGCTTGAGGCTCTGTCTCAAAAAAATAAATAAATAAATAAAATAACATCAAAAATTAACTAATAGGCTGGGTGCAGTGGCTCACACCTGTAATCCTAGCACTCTGGAAGGCCCAGGCCAGTGGATTGCATGAACTCACAGGTTCAAGACCAGCCTGAGCCAGAGCAAAACATCTTCTCTAAAAAAAAAAAAAAAAATAGCAAATGGAAAAAAAAAACAAAAACAAAAAAAAACAAAGCCTAGCTGGGCGTCATGGTGGGCTCTGCTACAATGTCCCAGCTACTTGGGAGGCTGAGGCAAGAGAATCACTTAAACCCAAGAGTTTGAGGTTGCTGTGAGCTGTGATGGGACAGCACTCTACCGAGGGTGACATAGTGAGACTCTGTCTCCAAAAAAAACCCTGCAATCTTGGATCAATAGTGTCATCTGGGTACATGAAAGGTAATACATTATTACTATTATTACTTTTGAGACAGTAAAATAGAGTGTTTTTTAAGACTGTGTACTTTTGGTCTCCTAATGAAAATAAGTATGCTTACCAAGGTTCTTTCCTCCCACACACATTGTCCACATCTTTAGCTGTCAAAATTGTCTTGAAATAACTCCTTTCCATGTATTATCTGAAAAAATTAAAATCTGTGCCATTTAGCTTTGGTTTTCCATGGTAATCATGCCATACAATTTAAAATAGATTTTAAGTATTGAAATATTATCATCAGATTCCTAATATTAACTTTTCTTATAGAGCAATACAGTATAGTCACAATAATTTTGACTCATAATTTATTCTTATTCCACATTAACTCAAAATATGTATATTAGAGATATGAATTGAAACAACTAGAGATTTCTTCTTTGAGAAAAGAATAAATGAGTGAATGAATGAATGTTATGTATACAGACAGTTACCAAACGTATTTTACAAATGTGGAATACCTATTAAAACAAACACTGTGAATCAATGAACAAAAGGCACAGAAGCTAGAGATGTAAAATAAGGATTTGCTACTGCTGGGAGTAGAGGAACCAAGTGCAGCAGTATATGCCAGATATCATAATTTTTGTATTTCAGGGAATATGACCTGCCTGATTTGGTTTCTTTCACTGTGATGTAAACCATGCCTGTAAAATTTATAGCTCTTAATTTGATTTTCCCTCAGACATTAGTTCTCATTTATAATTTTTGGAGAATGAGGGATAAGATGAGTGTGACATATGCCTTTAAAATGAATCTGCCCCTCATGGGACTCAACCTTGGCAGAAGGATCCTGTGGGACCTATAAATCAGAAAAGTAACCTGGATGTATCCCATTTCAGTATACTGGCATAGAGCTGTCTCTGTGGTAATATGTTCTTTAATGCTCTGTTAATCCTGTTCTCATTATTGAAATGAAAATGCTTGTGTTTGACATAGTTAGTCTAGTTGGTTGTTTGATAAAATGAGATTTTCCTTACTCTTTTTCCCCTTCATTTTACATAGAAACTTCCAGCATCCACTACTTAAATTGAGAGTGCTAGTAGATAGTTTGAAAAATGATCATTTAGGAAATAATGTTCTGTACTAACTTTGAGTGTACCTAAACAGTGATCTAACTGAATGTAGTACATTGAACATACAGTAAAAATTAATTTGACATCTAAAGGTTTTAACAGTTTAATCCAGCCACTAGACTTCTGCCTGGATGAAGGCATTTAAAGAGTCTGTAAAAAGGCAAATGTGTTGGGTTATAGGATTGTCAGAAGACAACATAAACTTTATGGTATCAAGACTGCTTGATAAGATGTATAGGTATTAAAACATGCTTTTCTCTTTGGCAGACTACTTGAAATAGTTCAATTATAGTGATCTTAGAGGATGTCTTTAAAAGTTTAAAAAGTATTGGTAGCGAGTATGCCTCCTTCTCCTCCTTCACAGTGCACTGAACAATGTGCAGTGTGTGGTAAAAAGAGGTCATTTATTATGCCTCCTCTCTATATCACAGCCCTGCTTAGGAGAATTGTTATTGTGTACTTTAGAAGCTAGTCTGTCTCTGCCTTAGGTAGAATCTACCACAGCAAGAATAGTAATCCATTTCTCAAGCACCTATGCATAAAATGGAGAATACTCAAATAACAGTGTAACAGTAATTTTCCTTGTCACTCCCTAGTCAGTGTCACGTAAATGAGTGTGTGGGGGGAGTATTCAATGAATGAACAGATAAAAAGACAAATTAAAAATGTTTTTGTTCTTGTTGTTTGTTTTGTTTGTTTCTTTTTGGATGCAGGTCAGAGATCCTCACACCTGTTGGGTTGAATTAAATTTCATAAAGTTTGCAACCTATTTTGATGTTTGCATCTTTAATTATTGGTTTATTTTTGTTACTTTAACTTCTTTGGTAGAGGGAAAAAATCTCTACCTACCACCTAATTTTTCCTTTATAACAGTTGTTTGGGGGAGAGGCTTTAGTTGGATTTTTCTGGAATTAATGGAATCTGTATTTCTTATACATGAATTTGTAAAAAGGCATAAAGGTAACCAAGTTTGCATATGAATCATGCAAATGCAGAGTTTAGATATTATTGTCATCCATACATAGATATGAACAAGTATGCGAAATCAATTTATACACTGTAGAGAAGTCTGTGCATGTAATGCTTATTGAAGACTGCTAAAGAATGTCTGATTAACTTGTTCTATTTAATGTGAATTTCTTTCCAGTTATTTTTGCTGGGTCAAAGAAACATCTATATTTAAATATACACAGGATTCGGATCTTCAGACTCAGAAATAAAAGTACAAAGTATAGGTTTAATCCTGTAGTACTTTTTTTTTTTTAACTCATAAACAATTTTCACGTATCTCCTCTAGGGAAAAATATGCTGACAAATAATTTGTAGTTGTGATTGTTTTATGAGTATACAGCTCCATATTCTATAAGGGAGAACATGCTTAAAAATCAAAATATGCTATCCTTACATCCCATGTCTAATACCCTTCCAAATCCAACCCACATGGAAAATTAAAGCTGATCACAGAAAGTACAGTAGTAGAGTCAGAGAAATGCAGAGACTTGTGCAAAAAGTACACAGTACATGAAAAAAGGATTTAAGAATACAATCAATACCAGCTGAAGTGTCAGAAATGGACACAGGAAGGTTAATGCTGCTTCAGTGAAACACTTAGATACAAAGACAAGAAATGTTTTAGGTACATCTAGAACTGGAGGAATCAGAGATAACAAATGCAAACCAAAAAGGATGTTCTCTTGACTATAACAGAAATATGAAATTGAGCATTGAGTGCCTCTTAATGAGAAATGTAATATGGTAAATCAGAAGCCAATTATAAACTCACTTTAGGCTTTTTACCTTTTATTTTGACAATGACTTACTTTTATTTGGAAGTCTTATCTGTATTAAGTGATGCTGGGTATAAAATAAACACTGAGAATTTTTATGCTGATTCAGTTGCTTTGTTCTTGTTGTTGTGTTTATGTAAATGGAAAGCTTTAGAATTCTGAACAATATAGTTCCCGGTACTTTCATGTATGTGAGAAGCAATAATTACTATTTAGTAGTTCATATTTTTCTATCTGCCCATATCCAATTCACTCTTTTGCCAATATGGATGCTCTGTCTGCAATAAACTACATGGTTTTGTTTTGTTTCAATCTCTGATAATCAAAGCTTCATTTTTTCTCTTCACAATTCAATATAAGAATTGACTGTGCATTCTTCTTGTGGATATTATTTCCTAATCTGCCACCTAATTCAGACTTAATATTTATTCTCAGAGTTATCAGAGACTGAGCTTAAGGGAGGATGTAAAATTTTTGTAAATTCAGTGTGTTCAAGCATGTGGCCAACATGTAATGAGCATCAGGCAGAGAAGTAGGATGATAGTATCTCAGTAGGGAAAGCAGCATGCATTAAAATTTATAATTTGTTCTAAAGGCAACAATGGGTTATATCACTTATATGGCAGCATGTGATAGGAGATGAGGTCGAAAATTTGAGTCCTCTTTGTGTATGCAATAAACATTGCTAAACCTTCTCATGGGTCAGGCAGTGTACTAGAATTTGTAAATATAAGGATAAATAGAATATTTTTATCATTTATAGTAGGATGCTGTTCAATATGTAAACACAAGCTCCATTATAATGTAAATATAGTCATAGAGGAAAGCATAGGGTGTTCTAGGAGAGGAAGAGGTGGGGACCAATCATAGCTTAGCAGCAGGGAGTTGTAAAATGTCCCAAAGAAGGAGAATAAAGCAGCCAAAAGAGGCTAGCACTAAACCTTGAGATGCTGTAGCATTTAAAGCATCAGGTAGCTTTTCTAAGTCTATGGAGTTTATGGCAATTTAAAGCTGAATTTATTGTTTAGTTTTTAGACAGCATTAGAAAGTACTTCCTCTTTGAAGATTCAGAAAATGATTTAACTATAGTCATCATATTTAGTTGACAACTTCCTTGGTAGAGTATGATATATTTCCATAATAATATTCTTATATCTTTGTGACCACATATAAGCCAAAAATATAAAGGGAAATTTGAATTATTTAAATACACGATACCTAAAGCACAAGTGATAAAAGAAAAATTGATATATTAGACTTCATTAAAATTAAAAATGTGTGCATTTCAAAAGACATCATTGAGAAAATGAAAAAGTTACAACCTGGAAGGAAAAATATTAAATACTTTTAAAGCATATGACACCTAATAGTAGATTTGCATCTAGAATATATAAACAGTAATTGCAACTCAACAAAAATCCCAAATTTTATAGAGGAAAAGATAAACAAATTTTGCCAAAGAAGATACAGAATGGTCAAAAAGCACATGAAATGATGTACAACATCTGTAGTCACTATGAAGAGGGAATTACAACCACAACTCATTTGAGTGACAACAACAATAATTTAAAGATTAATCATAAGTGTTAGTGAGGATGTGGAGAAACAAGAACCCTCCTCAGACATTAATAAGGGATATATAAAATGGCAAGCTGCTCTGGGAAATATTTTGTATGTTTCTTGAAAAGATAAGTTTAGGATCTAGCAAATCCACCCCTAGATAACTACTCATGAGAAATTAAACCTATATCCACACAAATATTTGTTTGTGAATGTTTATAGCAAAATTATTAATAATAGCTCAAAAGTGTAAAAAAACAAAATGATTATCAACTTGTTAATGTATCAAATATGTGCTATACCCATCTGATGAAATATAAATGAACAAAATAATAACACAACTTACATGGATGAATCTCAGTAACACTCCAAAGATTTTGTTTGTTTGTTTGTTTTTGTAGAGACAAGAGTCTCACTTCATTGCCCTCGGTGTGGCATCACACAGCTCACAGCAACCTCCAACTCCTGGGTTCAGGCGATTCTCTTGCCTCAGCCTCCCAAGTAGCTGGGACCACAGGTACTCGCCACAATGCCTGGCTATTTTATCGTTGCAGTTTGGCTGGAGCTGGGTCCGAACCTGCCACCCTCGGTATATGGGGCCAGTGTCCTACCTATTGAGCTACAGGTGCCGCCCAACACTTTATTAAGCAAAAGATAACAAATTATATGATTTCATTTATATGAAATGTCTAGAAAAGGTAAATCTGTGGCAACAGAATAGAATAGTGATTGCTTGGGACTGGAGGTGGGAACAGACAGTGACTACAAATAGGCATGTGGAATATTTTTGGGGTGATCAAAATGTTATAAAATTGGTTTGTGTGATGACTGCATAACTCAATAAACTTATTAGAATCATCCAATTATACACATAAAATGGGCAGTTTTATGTTACATAAATTATTGTTTTATAAAATGGTTGAAAGCCAAATAGAAATGTCAGTTATATTATAAAATATATCATGGCCCCTCAAATGTAAACACCATAAATGAGAATTAAACAGTTGATTATTTTGAAATGGCTTATAAAGTATGAAGTAGCCATTGTAGAGACATTAACTAAACATCAACGAGTCTAAACTTAAGACTGAAATTAATTTCTGTTAATTCTGATATTAGCTATGGATTTTTGGTTTTTTTTTTTTAGCATGCTGAATTGTATTTTCATTTTTGTGTATACATATATTTTTCTTCATGCTTTTGTCTTTTTAACTCTAGATATTAAAGGAAGTTTTTTAATACCAATAAAAGGTTTAAAAATACCAAACAAATCTTTTATTCTGGCTTAAAATAGTTTTGATGACCTTTTAATAACATATTTGGAATAAATATAAACACACACACACTTTGGTTTCAGATACTTGGGATTCCTGAAAATTCTCCAGGCTATCTTAGAAAACATCACAAAACATCTCAAGTTTTATCTATGTTGTAGTAACAAATATGTGCTCTTTATAGAGATTCAACTTCCATATTCTGGAATATTTTTGTGTGCAACTCGAAAAGGACAATGGAAATTTCTATTGAAATGCAAGGATCTTAAAGCTCTAAAATACTTCTTTTTTTTTTTTTTTTGAGACAGAGCCTCAAGCTGTTACCCTGGGCAGAGTGCTGTGGCATCACAGCTCACAGCAACCTGAGAGTCTCCTGCCTCCACCTCCCAAGTAGCTGGGACTACAGGCGCCCACCACAACGTCCAGCCATTTTTTGGTTGCAGCCATCATTGTTGTTTGGCGGGCCCGGGCTGGATTTGAACCTGCCATCTCAGGTGTACGTGGCTGGCGCCTTAGCCTGTTGAGCCACAGGCACCGAGCCGCTCTAAAATACTTCTATCACCATGCCATATGTACTATGACTAGATTAGTTGACTTTTAAAAATGATAACTACTTTTAAAGTATAATATACATACAGAAAAGTACACATTACACTTAATATAACAATGTAGTTCAATTTTTGACAAACTTAGCAACTGATTTTTGAATTATGATTTTCAGGTGAAACATAAATTTGGAAATATTCAGTAAATGTTGGAAAAGACTAATAATATGAGTATTGCAAAATAAGTATTATATTATTATTATATTATATTATTATTATATTTCCACATGCTACTTGGAAGACTATTAATATTATTTAACCACATTATCTATCTGTCAGATTTAGTGTTTTTCTGAAATGGAATTTCTGAGTCAGTCTGTACTGGAGGTATATTTTTGCCTACTTTATCATATTATTTTTATAATGGTTTTAGTTAATTTTTTTAAACTTTATTCAAATTAACATGACGGTGCAATATTTAGGTTACATTGTTCTCACTTCTAGGGTAAATTTCCATTTGTAGAAGAGCCCCTCACACAGGGGGGCATGTTATATACCCTCACAATGTGCCCATTAGGTGAGAATGTGCCCATTAGGTGAGATCCTGCCTCGTGCTCTCCCTCTTTCTGCCAAACGTCCACCCCTTCTCACTACCACCTACCATGGAACTGGACTATAATAGTGTTTTGCTGTTTATGGACATGCAATTGTTTATATATTGATTTCATATTAGTATGGAGTACATTGGGTATTTATTTTTCCATTCTTATGATACTTTACTAAGAAGAATGTATTTCAACTCCATTCAGGTAAATGTAAAAGATGTAAAGTCTCCATCTTTTTTAATGGCTGAATGATATTCCTTGGTATACATATACCACAGTTGGTTGATACATTCACAGGTTGGTGGGCACTTTGGTTGCTTCCACGACTTGGCAATTATGAATTGAGCTGCAATAAACATTCTAGTGCAAATGTCTTTGTGGTAAAATAATTTTTGTTCTTCAGGGTAGATACCTAATGTGTTAGTGAATTTTTAGCCTGAGTTTGTGTCCAGCAGCCCTAATATCTTCTTAGAGGATTTTGTGAATACTTAGTTTCTTTTTTAAGAAATCACATGGAAAGTTATTTCTCTCAAACTGCCATAAGTTCAGAAATCATCACCTATGGCAATCTAAAACAAGAAAGTAACCATAGTTTGGTTCTATATTAACAGAGCAGTACTTGTAGTATGTAAAATAGTACCTAAAGTGGATGCTAAATAATTCATTGAATTGTCCACTTCTTATTTTGTTTTCTGAAGTTTGATAGTAAATCCTCTGTTGATCAAAGCCTCACAACAGAGAACATTTTCAGCTTCCCATTGTCTTATTTTAAGGCAGTGAGTAGAAAGCAGAAGGAGCTCAATTTTCTACACTTAAGGGAGAATTTCCCTTCATCAGTTCTCTATACTGGTGTATTTGAACTAGATATCTCCTAGGTGTAGTCATTTATATTCCAAGAGAATCTCTGAAGAAATATTCATAATTACAGTGAATAGTCTTATATATAGATATACACACATATATAGGTATAGTTATATAATATATGTTAAATATAATTATATGTATAGTTGTTTTATATATAGTTATATATGTTATGTATGATATGTATGTGTTATATATATGTCATATATGTTTTATATATAGTTATTTTGGGATAAAACATGTTTGAGAGATTCAGAAAGTGTCTTTATAAAATAAACTTATATTTATAGCAATGATTAAACAACGGAGCCACAAAATGGTCAAACCATGTATTTGAATATCTAGTCACAATCTGGATTCTAGAACATTTTTTGATTCAGAAGTGGTATGCAAAGTTTTAAGTTAAATATTTCACAGTTAATTTTTTTCAGATAGGTTTAGTAGAAAATGATTTAATAAACTTTTTTTTAATTTTAGAAGAGTAGATTTATAGAAAAAGTGCTACAAATGGAGTATAGAGAGTTCCCAAATACCCAACATACAGTTTCCCCTAAGAAACTAAAATCTGTATATTACTATTAAAATAAACTCTACAGTTTATTCAGGTTTCACTAGTTTTCTCTTAAGTTGTTTTTATTTTACATTTATTCATCATGTATTCTTAGCCTTCTCTGGTCTGTGACAATTTCTCAGATTCTCTTTGCTTTTGATACGCTTGACAATTTTGGGGAGTACTGGCCAGGTATTTTGTGGAACATTCCTCAATTTGGGTGTATTTTTTATCTTTTTCTCAAGGTTAAACTGGGATTATGGACTTTGGGGAAGAAAACAACAGGCAAAGCACCATTTTCGTCACATAAAATACCAAGGGGATATGTAATCAGGATGACTTGTTACCTATGATAACCTTTTTCACCTGATTGAGATAGTAACTGCCAGGTTACTCTAACGTAAAGTTATTCTTTCTCCAGTTCTATACTCCTTGTGATTTAGCTTGGTAAATTAAAGGTGTGCTAATAATGAAGTGGTTGTAGAATTGTATTGTAGTTAATCTTGTTTTTCTTCTGTGAATAACATATTTTTCTGGTTTAACTGAAAATATTTAGCCATTCACTTAATATGTTTTGCATACAAAGTTCAATTCCTTGGCTCTTTTTTTAAAAGAGGTCAAGATAAAATTCTGGCTTTATTAATTTGCAACATGAATGTTTGTACGCCATTTGATTATTTCTATTCATAATATAACAACTTATGGTTATAAACCTAACTCATTTTTTAAACTCACTCTTCTGGGATTCTTATTGTGGCTATGATTACTGTGTGCCTGATAGATTCTTTGGACCTAGAGAAGGCACTGAATGGCAATGCTGTTGTTCCTGTTGTGTAATGTAGAACTGGAAGGTGATGCCCCATAGAATATCAGGTCTCTTGTCTATATAGCTCCTTCTTTCAATTTACTGGTTAGAATTATGTAAGTCAAGCATTCTTTCTTGAATCTCTACCATAGCTCAAATACTTAGACATACTTCTCTGAATTAATGTTAGGGCAATGAGTTGACTAATCAGATTAAATAGCAATAATCTTTTAACAGCTGGTAGGCATACTCTTGTGCTCATTTCAGTGCCTGTACATAGAGAACCTTCAATTCATTACCATCAAAAATACAGGCTTATCAGGATTGCCGAATTTGTTTTTAAACTCCAAATAAATCTTTCAAGTGATTGAATACACTATGTAGGATTTAAGTGTTTTCTCTGCTTTTCTGGTATTTTATGCTAATGTAGGAATCACTCAGATTTTGAAACTACAAGACTTCACTCAGATTGTCAGTTTATCTTTATTGATCCAGGGGTTGGCTGACAGAAACCTTTATTTTAGCTGTTTAACACCTTTGTAAGTTTGTTGCACTCCCCTTTGTTTTGCAAAGCTAGAGCTCAATAATTGCACTCTGGCTTATTAAAGTGAAGGGTAGGTAGCATGAGGCTCCAAGATTAACAATAGTAGTCAGGGGACAGATAGGTGATGATGCAAAATCCCACTAACGACTACTCTTGAAATCAGTGGTTTTTTTTTTTTTTTTTTTTTTTT
>CAUYRH010154682.1:0-16478 GCA_963574655.1 Perodicticus potto
AAGGCAATAATGTGATTAAGAACTTGAACTTGGATTTCAATTTTCCAGTAATGGTAGGTTTGGTTACCTGACCAACCCTGTTGCTGAAAATAAGTCAAACTGCCAAATAAAATATTTGAAAATTTTGAAGGTGATGAGAAAGCAAGAGAGTAAGTGCTTTTCAGTTGGCTCTGCAGGGAGACCCAGAGAGACTGAGACACTTCGCACTGAGGGTACTTGCTGACAGGGCAGGGACACAGCTGCCACTTAGGGAGCTTCCTCAGACAAGCCCAGTAAACGTATGGGCCACGCCTCAGAGTAAGGCGAGCAGAAGAAAAACTGGCTTCTGAGGATTGAAGCTCTACTCTCCTCATCTGCTTTAGGGATCCTAGACTCTGCACTTGTCAGAAGCCAGTGCAAATGCCCTTGCAGAAGGTTCTTTTATTTTATGTGCTGATATTGAGTTCACCTCCAAACATAATAAAGCACAAGATAAAAGACACCCCAACAATTAACAGTACAAAAATGACACTTAGAAATAAACTACAAAGGCTCGGCGCCTGTAGCTTAGTGAGTAGGGTGCCAGCCATATATGCTGAGGCTGGTGGGTTGAAGCCTGGCCCGGGCTTGCTAAACAACAATGACAACTGTAACAAAAAACAAACAAACAAGCAAACAAAATAGCTGGGTGTTGTGGCGAGGGCCTGTAGTCCCAGCTACTCGGGAGGCTGAGGCAAGAGAATCGCCTAAGCCGGAGAGCTGGACATCGCGGCCCTCTACCCAGGGTGACACAGTGAGACTCTGTCTCAAAAACAAACAAATAAACGAAAGAAATAAATGACAGAGATTGAAGATACTGGAATAGCCAGACGTAGACTGCAAAACAACCATGCTGACTATATTTTCAAAAAGAAAATAAGCCTAAGGATATCTTCAGTGATCAGTAAATTATACAGCGTAGACGATGAGAGAAATGATGAAACAGAATTTTTGGAGATGGAAAATATCTAATGAAAATGAAGAACTCTAAGAAAGGGTTGATAACACTCGAGAAAGAATTAGTGAAGCTGAAGGCAAATAATAACAGAGGTCAACAACCGTTTTCTCCTGTAAAGGGTCTGCTAGAGAATATTTTAGGCTTTGTGAACCACATAAGGTCTCTATTGCATAGACTTCCTTGTTTTAGTTTTGTTTTTACAAATGTTTAAAAATGTGGAAACCATTCTTAGCTTCCCAGTCGGGGATGGATTTGGCCCACAGGCCATAGTTTATTGATTCCAGTATAAATATACAGAGTAGAGTAACGAGAGAAAAGACAGGAGAGAGGGTGAGGCAGACAGGTAGGATGAGGGAGTTCACCATGTGCTTAATCAGATTCTGGGAGGGAAGAGGGAAAATAGGGCAGAGGAAAGAAAGCCCAGGAATTTTCTAAAGGTGATAAAAAGATCCTAATCTAAAAGGATCCAAAAGGCCAAATAAATCCTAAATAGGATCCGTAAAACATCCTCACCAAGGTGTCTAAGTGGTTCACTATGTAAGTTTTAAGACGGACTGTGCTATGGACCATTGTTTCCCCTCCAAGAAACACAGTCAACAGCATCCTTTTTGATTCACCCACACAATTTTCAACGTGCTCGGCTTATTGGCGTTGCTGGGAGGGCTTCATTTGTTTCTGTCCACATGGGTTTTATGTTTCTTGATTTTTGTGTCTCTCAAAACTTTTGTAATGACCCACATATATACGCAGGGTGCCAAAAAAATGTATGCAGATTTTAAGAGAGGAGAAAAATATCCAAATTGTACTTGTCATGTTTGATTTCTGCAGTTACAAAGGACACAAGATACAGATACAAATGTTACCAGTGTATATTGAATATCGCAATTTTTATACAGTTTTTTTCCTCTCTTAAAATGTGTATACATTTTTTTGGCACCCTCTGTATATCATGGTGAAAATGCAGGACACCAAATACAAGGTTAAGGTCTTGAGAACAGGTAGGGAGTAGGGGGCAAAAATAGATTGCTTCCTTGAAGGCACTGGAGGTGGTACATGGCAGAATGACATTCTCGATACGAAAAGAAAATACCTTCCAGCCAAGAGTTTCATAGGCAGAAAAGTGTTTGAAGAATGAGGTTAAAATCAAAACACAAGAGCTGAAGCTTGCTACCAGGAACCCTTACTACAGGAAATTTTAAAGGTTGCATGTTGCATAGAAAGAAAACGATCATGCATAGAAGATCTGAGCTACTTAATGGTATGAAAAGCAAAGAAAATGAGAAATAAGTGACTTAGATTAATACTGAACATATTCAGCAAATGGTTTTTTAAAATATTGACTTGAAATCTAATACGATAGGCTCTAAGTTGCAAAGAGGGTGAAATAGATATAAAATATCTAACATACTTATCTTGGTAAACAGTTTTCATTTTTACAGTTGATAGAAATCTTCAGATAAAAACCCTTTACTCCATTTTTAATGGATTAATTGAACAAGATGGTAGAAGTAGGCCCTGTGAAGCATATAGGAGAAAAAATACAAATCCATGAACTATTGGTGACATTTTACTTTTTTCTTTAGTAAAATTATGTGAAATAATAGAGAAGAGGCAAAGAGAGAGCTAAAATAATATGAAAAACCTCAATAAATCTATTATCATTATGATAGGAATTTACTTTGAGAGAAGTGTCCCTGGGGATGGGAATAGAAGGATTATTAATGTTGCATTTGGCCTCTGTGAGTATCACTTCCCATGCTGTGTTATTTCATTGGTCTAAATGCCTTCCTTGCTAGACAAAGCATTTCCAGGAAAGTCATCTTAATCTGGCTGGCTGTCCTCTCCTCCAACATACCAGAAGGTACCTTGAAATGCATCAAAAAATGCTTATTTACTGCCTGAGCAAGAGTGAGAACTGACTCTACTCAAAATACAAAAATTAGCCAGGCATAGTGGCGTGCACCTGTAGTTTCAGCTACTCAGGAGGCTGAGGTGGGAGGATTGCATGAGCCCAGGAGTCCAAGGCTGCACTGAGCTGTGATGACACCACTGTACTCTAGCCTGGGTGACAGAGTGAGACCCTGTCTCTAAAAGAACAATAAAAGTTGGGTTGCACCTGTGGCTCAAAGGAGTAGGGCGCTGGCCCCATATACCAGAGGTGACGGGTTCAAACTCAGCTCTGACCAAAAACTCCAAAAAAAAAAAAAAAAAAAAGGAAGGAAAAGTTTAGTTACTAATTAGGAAAGATACTCTTAATATAACTTGTTTTGTGAATTAATAAGTATGAAAGCTACAAAAGTTTGTCAAGTGTCAGATTTTGTGTTTCTTAGTATGAGTATTGAAAACAATGGGACGCAAATTAACCATGAAATATGTCCTATTATTGATTGAATCTATTTGTTTTTCTATTTTTATTTTCCTCAGTCTGTTCTGGTAATAAGTGGCCTCTTGTCACTTGGAGTTTTGTCTTGGATTTTTAAGGGCCAGGTATACTTATGTTCTACAGTCTGTGTTCTTCCAACCAGAGTTGTTATCTACAGGGATTCTTTGTCAGGCCGAAATCCATCTAGCCTTTTTAGAGTGAGCTCATGTTTCTTCACTCCACCTAATGCTGATATTTGCCAAAACCAGTCCTAACCATATGTAAGGTTCCATCACTAAGAAAACTGAAAAACAAGTAAGGTTATTTATGAGACAATGGATTCCTTTCAAGGGCCTAAAGATCTGTTATCCTTTTCTGAAGAACTGGAAGGTGTTTCAAATTGGAAATTGTAGAAAACAAATTTGCAGTGCATCTGGGGCAGATTTACCAGAATGTTGATGCCTTTACAATCCACAGTGAGTTTTGTCCTGTGAATGTGACTCGATCAACTGTATTATTTTTATAAAAATAACAGACCATATGTTACTTTTATAAATTAAGACCTTCAGGGAATTTATATAACAAATGGGAGAAGTGTCAACAGAGCTAAGCAGATTTTTGGCAACTGCCAAATTTAGTTTCTTACAGACAGGGGGAAAAAAAGTAATGTGGATAGTCACAATGAGATAAGCAACAAGAAGAGTATGATGGTCAGAAGGAAGGAAAAAGGATATCACGGGAAAGTGGGAATATTGAAATCTAAAATTACTATATCCTGTATTTTGAAACCTAGAAACCAATGAACCCTACCCTCTGTCCTCTCCTCTGCCCTACTTTGGAAAAGGATAAAATAATCTGAAACAAATATTTATAGAGTTCGAGCATCCCTAATTTGAAAATCCAAAATACAAAACATTTTGAGCACCAGCAGGAGGCCCCAAGTGGAACATCCCATACCTGACCACAAGTGATGGTCACAGACAGAACACAGGCATACAACTCATAGTTTTGTCAGTGACCCCAAGAGACAGAGGACCTTTGGAGTCTCCTTCAGCTATGATGTGGGACCCCAAGATACCTTAGATACATCTGCAAAAATTCCAAAATCTAAAGCACTTCTGGTTCTAAGTATTTCATACTCAATCTGTAGTACTTATTTGTTTTTCTTTCTTTCTTTCTTTCTTTTTTTTTTGCAGTTTTTGGCCAGGGTCCAAAACCCCACAACCTCTGGTGTATGGGGCTGACGCCCTATTCCTTGGAGCCACCGGCACCGCACCTGTAGTACTTATTTCTACCAGGTCATTACAGATCTGTCATTACATTAAGTAAGGTGACACACTTGCAAAGATATCATCATTTTAAAATTAGTGTTTAAATGCCATAGAAATATTCTAAAGGAATTATCTTTAATATGTTGTTGTAAAATAAAAATATGAGTAACTGAATTGTAAAGAATGTATTCTTAGATGTACCCTTATTTCAAAAGAAATTGAACTTTAAAAAGTCAGGACTATGACTTCCTTCTTAAAGTTCTTCTCAGTGTCAACTTAGAAATGATGAAGGGTTTCCTCTCCTTTCTTAATTTGTGATTTTTTTTTTTTAGAAGAAAACATGTGAAAGGGTAAGTAGAAAAATTCTGTGAATTCACAAAACAAGTATTTTGCTGCCCAGTAGTTTTTGTAATTAGTCTCATTTTCTGATTCTATTTTTATGATCAATTTCTCTGTTTTTGCTCTGGATTTATCACTATTGGAGGTTTTGATCCTCATGGAACTAAAACTGCACTGACCTTTCTCACGTTATAGAAATTTTTCTCTAAGGTGGTGTAAATCTGTCTTTCCTCACTTTCTTTCTGTACAATTCTGCTTAGTCGGTTTCCTCAACAAATCCCCCTGCGCATTATGTCCTTAGCATAAAGCACAGTGCCTAAATATTATGACGGTTACCTACTTTATTGAAAAAATGAATTTCTTGCTTTGTAAGTTCTATTCCCTGATCTCACTTAAAACCCTACCCCTGCTCATGTGAAATATCATTTCTTCCTGACTTCTTGGCTCTTTACCCCATTTTTCAGGTAGACTTAGATCTCTAGGTAAGTATTTTAGGGTGTATACTGCCCTATGGTAACTTACGTGTACATATAAATATGTGTGAAAACATACAATTTTATATATATATCTCTACAGATACGTAAACAATGGGTTGGTGGTTGTAGTCTCCTTCCTGGGGATTGAGCTTGTTTCTTAAGACATGTCTGTTTAAAAAAATATTTATATATATTTACTTATGTGCAAATATATGTAATTATATGCAGTATGTTAAATATTGATTTACAAACATGTATCCATGTATATAGTGTGTGTGCATACATGTTTTCTTCTTGCCTGTGTGGGGGAACACCACCACAGACCAGCGGACGGTGCCACAAAGTTCTATTTGTAAATATCAGTATTTTACTTTTCATGTATTTATATGTTACATACAGCATTTCTTTATATATTTAAAAGTGCATGCATGTATGTGTGTGCATATGCTTATTTCTAGCTATATTTCAGGAGCTGTCCTGTGTGAAACGCTCCTCCCTGGACGTTCAGCGCTGCTCCTCGAAAGCACATAGCAGAATGCCGAGACCCCTCTGAGGGTTGTCCTCTGGTCCAGGCGGAAGATGTAGCTATCCATTGGACTTTGGGTGTCTCAGCTGTTTCCTCCAGGGTGGTTAGAAGCCATGCCCCCTTTCTAGAATAGAGTGCAGAGAGTTGTGGTTGTTTCAGGGCAAATTGGAGCACCCTAAGCCTATGGGAGCCGGCAGTATTTGTTGGTCTCCCATTCAAGTCCTGTCTTGTTGTTGACTCCCTGAGCTTCTAAGGACAGAAACAATGGAGGTTTTTGGCTTCCCTGGCCATGCATGTCTCAGCCTAGGCTTGGTGTCCCGGAGGCCCAATGGAGTAGTGCTCCTAGCACATAATTTCTTTTCTTTTTGTTTTATGTGTGTGTTTGTTTTTTGTTATTTTAGGTATTTTTTGTTTTTGTTTTTGTTTTCTGAGACAGTCTCTCTCTGTTGCCCAGGCTAGAGCACCATGGCATCAGCCTAGCTCACAGCAACTTCAAACTCCTAGGCGTAAATGATCCCCCTGCCTCAGCCTCCTGAATAACTGGACTACAGAAAAACTGCCACAACATCCGGCTAGTTTTTCTGTTTCTAGTAGAGATGGCATCTTGCTCTTGCTCAGTCTGGTCTCGAACTCCTGAGTTCAAGTGATACTCCTGCCTTTACCCCCAGACTGCTAGGATTTCAGGCCTGAGTCATAGTGCCTGGCCAGGCACATAATTTCTTAATGGTAGAGACTGCGTATTCATCTTCAAAATAGTTTGCATGTAGATGGTGCTTAACACACTTAACTGAATTTAAATTCCTAAGAAGGGTATTTCCTAATGGAAGATTGTCTTGCTTTTTCATTTGTTTCTTTTCCACTTAACTAGTTGACATAACCCTTCAAGACAAGGGCCGTGGACTTTTCTCTCCTTTGCTGGTCTGTACAAGTCAATGTAGCATTTGTGACCTTGGAAGGGACAATGGATTAAATCAAAGGGCTAGAGTTCCTCGATCACCTACCGATAGCTTATGGTTTGTAAATACAGAAGAGGAAGAAAGGGAGACAAATTGAGAGGAAATCAAATTATAGAAACTGCCTCAGCTTGAGTTATAACCTTAACTCTGCAAATTTTATAACTGTAGGCAAGTGCTTTGCCTTTTTAAAATTTCACAGCAGTGTAATTTTAATTTTGCTAAGTTGTTAGATGACCCAGTTAACCTTGTCAAGATACTTAGTTTAATGTTAAATAGTCTTTACGTTTTCAGTGGCACCTATACTGTACAGTATTGTATGAAGGTGAATGATATACTTCCCACATACAAATTATAGCATTTCCCCAAATTATATGTTCTAAAGGCAGTTGAAGAATGCATGCAATGAGGTGTTTATCAAGCTAATGATTTGCTATTAGTTGGGTAAGTACAAGTCGTGTGAATTACACTTGCCCCGGGGTGGTCTTCTCTCTGAGCTGCTTTTCAGAGTAATAGTCAGTTTATCCCAAAAAGTGATTAGTACAATTTTCCTGAGGACCAGCCCTCCAAGTTTTTCACTCTTATTTCAGCTCCTCTAAGTTTAACAAGGATGTCATTTTAAAAGAAATTCCTTCCATCTGCTGTAGTGTAGTTCTTGTGTATTTGAATCAGCTGAGATCTATACTTTTCTTACATGCAAGTTGTTTCTAAATACACCAAAAGGGTTTTTTTTTAATGGCATAAAGAATCATGAATTGTGCATGATCAATTTTATTTAATCACATTTTGGGGGAACCTGAAGTAGGCAAGGTTAGGCAATAAGAAAATGTATGTTTAATCGTGGAAGGAAAAGATCGGTTGTGGATATAAGGATTGTCTTTGCCTCACCGCTCGGAGTATTGGAGACACTCTTTATGAGGAATGACACTCAAGTTTCAGTCCAGTAACTGAGAGACCTGAGAAATGTCATTAAATATGAGAAAGCCCTTTACTTTGTCAGATCCTTTTTTTTGAGGAAGAACAAATGCTGTGTTTGAAAACATCGAGTGTTTAGAAAAGGGTGAGGAAATGGAGTAGAGACAAGTGTGCCTTAAAACGAACAGCCCTTTACAGCCAAAGCTTCTGTGCAATGTGAAGTAATTGTCTAAAATTACAAGTGCTGCTATGGTGATTGAACTCCAGCTGCTAATTGAGCCTTCGGGTTTAAAAATACACAGACCTCAGCAATTCAAAGATTATTAAATTACGCCTTCTTACGGGAACCGACATCAGTGTGTTCAGGCAGCGAGCAGTGAAGGTCTTCAGGGAGGTAGGGTGTGGTATCTCCTTTCAGCCTTTGCCATTACAGAGCTCCTATGGGCTTCCCATGGTAGGAGATTTTGCTAACACTTCATTCCATAGAATGTTTAAAAAGTGGAGGTCCCTTGCATCACTTGATTATTATTTTAGGTTTTGTTTGGATCTCTGAATAGCTAGAAATTAAATAAAAAGTATTTATAAATCAAAAGGCATGCATTGGTATGTAAATTGGTTACTTTTATTTAACCCTCACAAGAGACTATGCTGTGACTGGCTGTGCCTCCATTATCTCAGAGGGATATATTAGGCTCAGAAGTGACTAATCAAAGGTCATACAATTAAGTCAAATTGCTGAGACTGTTATATCTCCTGGCTCGGATGTGATCTTTTTTTACTGTGTCTCAGCTATTCTAATGTTTCAAATGTTTTACAGTCAAAACCGAATGTAAAGTGATTTTGATTTGCCATTCCACAGTAAGAATATTAATATTAGATGCTCAATGAACAAGCCATTTGTTCTTTGATTCAGAATATTTATTGAGCACCTGCTGGGTGCTAAGTGTAAGTTTTGTCAACTGGAAGTATATAGTTAGAAACGACCTGGAAAGCTTACCCTACAGCCCTATTTTGCTGTAACAAAATAGCTGAGTCTGGATAATTTGTAAAGAAAAGAAGTTTATTTAGTTCACAGTTCTTTATGTAGGCTGAAAGTCCAAGACGTGGTGGCAGCGTCTGGAGAGAGCCTTCTTGCTCCATCCTAATGGGATGGAGGGTGTCCCATGAAAAGTGCATAAGCTGTGTGTCTGCTCAGGTCTCTCTCTTCTTTTAGAGTCACCAGTCTCATCCATCATAGAGGCCCCCCCTCCATGGCCTTACCTAATCTTAATTACATGCCAAAGGCACCACTGCCAATCAACAAAGGATTTTGAGGATTAGCTTTCGATACAGGAAATTCAGGAGAGGCAGGTGGGACCTGGGGTTTAGTTTCGGGAGATAGGCACATGGAAGCATCAAGCATAAGTGCCTTGAAGAACATGAAAGAGGGTGGCATGTTTAGGAGTATTTCAGGCAGGGCCAAAGAAGGCAGCCACTGACAGTGATCAGGACAGTCGTCTGTAAGGAGGTACCTGGGGCCTGACACTCAAGGGTGGAGCACGCTAGACAGAGGAAGTAGCAAATGCACATGCCCAGGTGCCATGTTGGGGCAGCACACAGGAGGTGGAGCCTGGTGAGCACATGTGCCCAGTGAGGTCAGGAAGCCAAGAAAAACCATGTTATGCAGGACCCGGTAGAACAGGGAGGAGGTAAAAATGTTCAAGATGCAGTGGGATGGCATGGCATTGAAGGTGCTGTGGACTGAACTGCCTTTCTTTCCCCACCATTCATATGTTGAAGCCCTAACCCCCAAGTATGGCTGTATTTGGAGTAACGAAGTAATTAAGGTTAATGTGGTCAGAAGGGTAGAGCCCTCATCTGATGGGATTAGTGTTCTTAGAAGAGGAGACACCAGATCTCTTTCCTCTCTCTCTTCCCCTCCTCTCCCTCTCCACTATGAGGACACAGTGAAAAGGCAGCTGTCTACGAGCCAGAAAGAGAGCTGAACTGGCTGACACCTTGATCTCTGACTTCTAGTCTTTTGAACTATGAGAAATAAGTATCTGCTGTTTAAGCCACTCAGTCTGCGACATGTTTTTCTGGCAGCCTGAGCAGGCTAAGACAGAAGGGTACCGCCACTGACTGAGGTGGGGAGTCTGCAGGAGATGCATCAACCCCGGCAGGGCCACCCTGGCTGCACGTCTCCTGGGCGCATGTTTAGCATTTAATGGCATCAGATGTGTGGCTGTGTCTCTGCAATACTCCTAAAAGCCTGGCTGGACCCTCCTTAGGCCACCCTCCCTTTTGCCAGTCATGCTGTGTGCCGCTAACTGTCTTTACAGTCTTTCATTTTGGACAGAGTCTCACTTTGCAGCCTTTTTCTGATAAACATCTTTTTCTTAATGGTAATTCATTCCTTCCTTGAAGTCACAGCTGAGGCCCAGGATATATTCATGCTCTTTAAGACAACATTGCACAGCTTTGCTTTATCCTTTAAGTTGGTCCTTCTAACAGGCGTCCCCAGGGTCTGGAATGTCTGCTGTCATCACTCTGGGCTCTCCTGCTGCAGGCCACACTTTCAGATGCACGGTGTTTTCCTGCCTCCCTGTCCATTCCTCTGCCTTTGTCCATTCTGATCCCTTTACCTTAATACCCGTTCCTCCTTTCCTAATTCAAAACCTCACTGCCTCTATTAGCATGACAGGGTACCCCAGACTGTGTGCTGTAAACGACAGAAATGTAGCCTGACACTCTGGAAGCCGGAGGTTCAGAGTCAGTGTTGTATTGGTCCACTTCGCACTGCTGTAGAGGAGCAGCTGAGGCTGGGTGATTCATAAGAAAGGAGGTTTATTTTGTTGCAGTTCTGCAGGTTGTACAAGAAGTATCATACCAGTGCCCGTGTCTGGTGACAGCTTCAGGGAGCTTCCGCTCAAGGTGGAACGTGTCACATAGTGGGAGAGAAGGAAGAGGTGTCGGTCTCCTCTGAACAACTCGCTGTCTCCTAAACTCAGTATTGTGGGGAGGCCACAAAAGCCGTCCTTGAGGGGACTTGCCAGCATGACCCAAACACCTCCCTCCAGGCCCCACAGTCACACACTGGGGATCAGATCAGTGGGAGATTTGGAGGGACCAAATATCCAGACTGAATCTAGTGCTGGCAGGGTTGGGCTCCGCTGAGGGCTGGGAGAGAGGACCTGGCCCAGTCCTCTCTTCTGCCTTCTGGTGGCCTCAGACATTCCCTGGACTTCCAGATGGTTGTCTTTTCCCCTGTCTTCTCGTCATGTTACCTCTGTATGTGACGTTGGGTACAAATTTCCCCTTTTAATAAGGACACCAGTCATGTTGGATTAGGGTCTACCCTAATGATTTCATCTTAACTTGATTAATTCTGCAAAGACCCCACATTCTGAGTCTTAGAGGGGACGACCCCTACCTATCTCTTATTATGGAGCGTCATTCAACTCCTAGCATGGCTCACAGCTGAGTGTGAGCATTGCATGGCTTGAGTCCTAAGCCCTCGCTCGGTACCTGATGGTCATCATGTCTAGCATGATGGGTCACCTGCTAGACAGATAGATCTATTAGGCACCATCCTTTTAACTCTTCCATCGTATTTATCCTCTGACTTATCTGTCATCTTCATTCGACCATAGTTTTCTTGAGGATAGGGATCAGACCAGCTTTGGAAGGAGTAATAGAATAGCAAATCATAGATGTGAAATGTATTAAGGTTTGAAAACTTTGAAAAATGAATACTAGTTAAAACATTGTAAAACAAAAACGAGTTACATTAACCATATTTTCTTGGCATAAAAGATGAAAAAATGATTTTCTTTAATCATTCATTTTGTCTTGTAGGTAGTCTTTGTAAATTCCTTCCTCCTTTTTTTTTTTTTTTATTATTTTGAGACAGAGTCTCACTCTGTCACAAGCCAGGCTAGAGTGCCGTGGTTTTGTCCTACCTCACAGGAACCTCATACTCCTGGGCTAAAATGACCCTCCTGCCTCAGCCTCCCAAGTAGCTAGGCCTATAGGCACTGACCACAACACCTGGCTAATTTTTTCTACATTTGGTAGAGATGGAGTCTTGCTTTTGCTTATGCTGGTCTCAAACTCCTGAGGTCAGGCGATCCTCTCACTTCAATTTCCCAGAGTGCTGGGATTTCAGGCATGAGCCGCTGTGCCTGGCCTATAAATTCCTTCCTGCTAATCTTCTTGAGTAATAGCCTTTGAGTTTTGAAATAATACCTCAGAGGTTCAATATCTTTCTTTTGTTTTATTTGGAGGAGGTACACCAGAGGAGGTGATGCATATGATGTGTGGCAGTTTGCTGTAGCTTTTGGAGAGACTATTTGATTTGAAGGAGATGGGGTAGGCTACATGGCAAGGCCCATCAGAATGTCGTCTTCCATTCTTTCTCCCTCCTCGGTGGTCACCTGTCCCCCCTCCCACCACCACCATCTGCCTTTGGGTTCTGTTAGACAGTGTGGCTTCGGGTCTGCAGCATAAAATCCATCACTTCAAATGAAGCTATGCCAGTTTAGCATACAGTGTAAATTGTTCTGCTTTTCATGAACTTTATACTAATATTTTTATTATTTTGATATTTGAGAGAGAACTTAAGATGTGGGAAAAGGGGTAATATGATATTGCAGTTCACATGGCAGCCACAGTTTAATTTTATGGCAAAATCCATGGAGTATTTATAGTATTGAAAGCTTTGTGTTGGCAGTTTCTTTCAAAGAAAGCAGTTCTTATTATTGTGTCATAGACACGCATGCTGCCCTCATGCTGTTTAAGACACTTTATTTTTGTGCCCCATACCCCAAGCAGGGGATTGGGATGGAAAAGCAGGATTTTGTGTGCTTACTTCTAATATTTTATTTCTAGGTGAATTGAGACCATATGGTCACATAAATCTGAAGCTAGGTGGTTCAGGGATTTAATTTTGTGGCCTTGAAGTGATTCTAATTTTGCTTGCAATTAGTTGGAAATAATTTGCCTATAGAACAATTTATAACTCACACAGACCCACAGGCAAAAAAGCCCACTTCAGGAACTGTCGTGCGTCCCGGGGACGTGGCAATGTTGATCTCCATAGAGATGACTAATCAGTTGAGACTAAGCCCTTTCCCAGTTTGGTGAGACCACATTTATTTGTTGTGACACTAATTTCACTGTGTCCATTTTCCCTGCCAATGTGCCCAGCCTGAATCCTCATTTCACACGCATCACTGTTCTGCCCTCGTTGAGACTTGGCTGGAGGCTGACAACGTGAAGTGGTAGAGCTCTAGTTTGCTAAATGCAGCTAGCTGATGCTTGTGTGCTCTTATGAATAGAAAGATCTTCCAAAATTTTCCTTGAGGGAATGGTTCTACAGGAAATCTCGAGACAGCCCTTATGTTGATACATGTAAAATACGCTCTTTAGTAATACATGTTGGTGATAATCAGATAAACGGAGTGTCCGCTGAGAACCTGAGCCAGGGTATTGGTTAATGAGCATGGTGTTTATTTTCCGTTCCTACTCTGCACAAACCAAAGGCGCCTGCCTCATGCATTGGGGGGGAAAAAAACTCTTAGAGTCCTATTTCTCGTCCTTCATTTTAATTTACGAGAGCAGGAACTGCTTCTGGGACTGACTAGAGTATTTTCTGGGGATTAAGTCTGGTTCAAAGGCCTTTAGCTGTGCCAGAGGCCATAGGCTTCAGCCTGAAATAAATGCCAGGGTGCCTCTATTGTCATAGCTTAATTACAGTATTTGCATCTTGAGCTGTTGACTGTGGCCTTTCTAAGACTTGGATAGAGCTAAGTGTGGTTTGTTTTTTCGTTTCTGATCCAGCAAGCAAATAACTTTTCCCAGATAATCGTTAAATAAAACTCCATACCTGTGGTTTTGTAGGAAGAAAACCTCATCTTCAGACTTGACAACAGCACTGTCCAGTAGAGTGTCCAAGGGGGCAGTTCATGTGTGCTGTCCCAGACAGCACCGCCCTCCAGTCACAGGCGGCTGGTGCAGTTAAGGGACTGAATTTTAAATTTTGTTTAATCTTAATTTAGGTGTAATTAGCCCGAATGCAGCCAGTAGCTACAAAATTGGACGGGGTAGATTCAGAAAAAAGACCAAAGACATTTTTACCAGATGGTTTATAAAAAATTTAATGTACTTAGGGCTACTCCAGAATAAAAGTCCATTTTTGGTCCTAACTTCTTTTGAGAAGAGGCTTATGTTTTGAAGTCATATAAACTTTATATTTATTCAACATCATTTTTCTAGTGCTGGATAATGATTATATTTATTCTAAAATAAAATGCTTTATGCCTATGTGACAATAGAGTGATTTGATGGGTTCCCACTTCATTCATAAGCTGGAGAGGACAAACCCTAAGCCTGTACTAAGCACTGGCCTCTCTCAGTGGATGCAGGCGCCCTTTCAGTGACCCACGGAACATCATTACGGTATTTTGCAGGAGTATTTTTCTTATTTTTTATTTTTTATTTTTTTTGCAGTTTTTGGCCGGGGCTGGGTTTGAACCCACCACCTCTGGCATATGGGGCCAGCGCCTTACTCCTTTGAGCCATAGGCACCGCCACAGGAGTATTTTTTTTAATGCTACTAACATAGATATCATACCCCCACTTCTTTCAGCTTCAGTATAGACTGAGATAAAGGAAGAGCCAAACTATTTTCCCTAGTTTTAGTCATGATATTTAGTAAAACCTCTATGGTTGACCACCTCCCTACACTAACCACCCCCTTAAGTTGACCTGATTTGCATAGACTAGACGTGCCACGTATCCTCTATCTGCAGTGGCCCTGATTCCTTATGTTGACCACCTCCATATGTTGACCAGTTTGTTCTGGTCTTTTGGATCATCAGCTTACACAGGTTCTACTGTGTGACGCTTCTGGCACCAGATGTGTGGGGAGCTTCCTGCACGTACCAGCCAAGCAGCTTTCTAGCCATGGACACCAAATGACAGTCCTGCAATCTGACTCAGTTCCGACTCTGTCTGCCCAGAGTTAGAGTCAGATCCCAAGGTTAAGAGCTCGGTCCCATGAGACTGCACCTGCTCCAGATGCCAGTTGCTCCAGGTTTTGGCCTGTGCTTCTGACTAGTGACCCCCTTCTTGGACTTGATTAATTTGCTGGAGTGGTTCACGGAACTCAGGGAAATACTTATGTGTCCACGTTTATTACAGAGGATATGACAAAGGGTTCAGATGAAGAGGTGTGTGGCAGGGCAAGTGGGAGGGGCTTGGAGCTTCCACACCCTTTTTCAGGCGCACCACCCTCCAGGGACCTGCTCGTACTCTGCAGCCTGGAAGCTCTCCCAACCCACTTATTTAGAGCTTTTACGGAGACTTCATTACATAGGCATGTTTGATTAAGTCATTGGCTATTGGCCCTCTCCAGAGGTTGGGGAATAGGGCTAAAAGTCCCAGCCCTTGAACCATATGTTGGTCTTTCCTGTGACCAGCCCCCATCCTGAAACTCCACAGGGGTCCACAGCCATCCTTGTCTCATTAGTGTGCAAGACACTCCTCTCTCTGGAGATTGCAAGGGTTTTATAGGCTCTGTGCCAGGAAATGGGGATGAAGGCTAAATGCTGCATTTTACTGTGTGTAATGCAGTCCCGTGTATAATGCATACCTACTTTATGGTCCAAACTTTCAGGAAAAAAATATTTTGTTTTAATTTTCCTCCCTCCCCCACCTCTTTTCTTCCTTCCTTCCTGACAGAGTCTCACTCTGTCACTGAGGCTAGAGTGCTGTGGTATTGGCCTATCTCACAGTTACCTCAAATTCCTGGGCTTAAATGATCCTCCTGCCTTAGCCTCCCAAGTAGCTGGGACTACAGATGCCCACCACAGTGCCTGGCTAATTTTTCTATTTTTAGTAGAGCTGAGGTCTTAGTCTTGCTCAGGCTGGTCTTGAACCCCTGAGCTCAAGCAGTCCTCCTGCCTCAACCTCCCGGAGTGCTAGGATTACAGACGTGAGCCACCATGCCTGGCCTTGGTTTTAATTTTTTCATTCAAATTTTTATTTGTATGTATTTACATACTTGGTCTTTTGTGTTATAAAGGAATTTTAGCTTAGGAATTTTTTTTTAGCATATTATGGCATGAGAAACTTTATGTAACGAATAATTAAAAAACGTAAGAACAGATACACAGTACAAAAAAATTGTGTGTACCTGTTACAGATTTCCAGTATTTTCCATCATAGAAACCTATGAGTTCTTAGTCAATTTAAATATGATTGGGAGGGAGAACAGCCTCTCCTAGTGACAGCAGAGCTGCTCAGAAGTGTCCCGTGCCTGATCTTGCACCTGCAGATATAGTCCAAAGTGGCAGAAGCTTTGACAGAAATCAATGCTATCACTGTCTTCAGAAAGGAGAACCTGGCTTGGCGCCTGTGGCTCAACGGGCTAAGGCGCCAGCCACGTACACTTGAGCTGGTGGGTTCGAATCCAGTCTGGGCCCACTAAACAACAGTGATGGCTGCAAACAAAAAATGGCCTGGTGTCGTGGCAGGTGCCTGTAGTCCCAGCTACTTGGGAGGCGGAGGCAGGAGACTCGCTTGAGCCCAGGAATTGGAGGTTGCTGTGAGCTGTGATGCCATGGCACTCTACCCAGGGTGACAGCTTGAGGCTCTGTCTTAAAAAAAAAAGAAAGGAG
>CAUYRH010154684.1:0-47846 GCA_963574655.1 Perodicticus potto
TCAACGGGCTAAGGCGCCAGCCACGTACACCTGAGCTGGCGGGTTTGAATCCAGCCCGGGCCCGCCAAACAACAATGACGGCTGCAACCAAAAAAAATGGCCGGGTGTTGTGGCGGGCACCTGTAGTCCCAGCTACTTGGGAGGCAGAGGCAAGAGACTCGCTTGAGCCCAGGAGTTGGAGGTTGCTGTGAGTTGTGATGCCACGGCACTCTATCCAGGGTGACAGCTTGAGGCTCTGTCTCAAAAAAAAAAAAAAAAAGAAATAACAGGGACAATAAGTTGCCCAGGCATCGCCGTGGCAGCTCAGAACCCCTGCTAGTCTAGTCTCCTGGTGGTTCTAGGCAGAATTTAGCCAGAGAAGGTGCCATGTTTTTAAAGAGAGAAGCTGCCGAAGGGGAGAAATTGGATGTATAATGGACAAGGTCTCTTTGCGTGTGCCTACTCCACTCATTTACAGAGCAGAGGGATGAGCTGGGCTGATCAGTAGGCAGTGGCAGCAGGACCCTAACCAAGCCCTGCACATGGCCAGGGGCTTCTACTGCCTGTTAGAGCAGCAGTCACTATCCTTTTCAGCACCAGAGACTGGTTTTGTGGAAGACAACTTTTTCATGGACCAAGGGCGGGGGCAATGGTTTCGTGATGATTCTAGCATGTTACATCTCCACCTGAGATCATCAGGCATCAGATTCCCACAAGGAGTGCTTACCCTACTAGGCGCGGGTTATAGTGAGGTTCTTGCTCCTACGAGAATCTAATACTGATCTGACGGGAGGCAGAATTTAAGCCATGATTCTAGGGATGGGGAATGGCTGTAAACACAGAAGCTTTGCTTGCTGCTTACCTCCTGCAGTGCAGCCCAGTTTATAACAAGCCAGGAACCTATTCCAGTCCACAGCTGGAAGGTTGGGGACCTCGATGTTAAAGTACTGTGCATAACGCAGAACACGTGGACACGTGGAAACGAAGATGTCCTGCTTGAGTAGGTCATGAAGATTGTCAAATTGCAATACAAGAACTAGGTTATTTGGCACATGTGGGGAGCCATAATGCTTCTAAAAACTATTTTAAGGTTACTTTATGTGCTAGTACCATTGTGTACCCCTTGAGGAATGTGCCTCTGTCCATCAGTGGGTAATGGAAATTTCATACCTTTAAAATTTTTTTGTAAAAGACCATTAAAGTTGTCTATCATGCAGGGAAACCATTATTTACTAGGCTTTCAAAGCCAGAGCTAAAGAATAGTAGGCAGTGCCCAGGCAGACATTTGAATGTGCCTGTTCTGATTTTTCTAACGGTAATCCGGATTTAATCATGCAAGAACGTGGGGTTTTGTTTTTTTTTTTTTTAACAACGCTCCAGGCTAAAAGATCTTTCATTAGAGTAAATAACTGAGCACTGAGCTTTGCATTATTTTAGCCTATTGAAATAGCAACATAAGAAGACATTTTGCCCTTTGCTTGAAGAAACATGATTTTGTTCGTGTTTCCGTGCACACTCCTTGGCAGTGGAAGCACAATGCAATATTTCTTTTGTTACTGCAGAAAGCTGAAATGAAGGCATAGAGGCCCATGTAAGATGCCCTTTTAAAAACAGAGCTATGAAACTCAGTTCCTTATTCCTGAGGACGTGAATGTCCAGAACTTGCTTACACCTGTCTGCAGACTTTTGTATCCAGAGTAAGCAAAGAAGTTTTAAGGAAACAACAACCTTCTTTAGTTTAAAATCAGGCCATGCCTAGGTTGGTGGTTACCCTCCATCTCCCAACTAGGGTTCCCCATTGAGGGCCCAGAGAGAGCTTTTTCAAGATGTGACTATTAATGGGGCACGGTGGCTCACACCTGTAATCCCAGCATTTTGGGAGGCCAAGGAAGGTGGATCTCTTGAGCTTAGGAGTTCAAGACCAGCCTGAGCAAGAGTGAGACCCCGTCTCTACTAAAAATGGAAAAAGTAGCCAGGTGTTGTGGCGGGTGCCTGTAGTCCCAGCTACTTGGGAGGCTGAGGCAAGAGGATGGCTTGAGCCCAAGAGTTTGAGGTTGCTGTAAGCTATGATGCCACCAGGGCACTCTGCCAAGGGCAACAGAGTGAGACTCTGTCTCGAAAATAAAAAAAGTATATATCAGGGGAGTTTAGATTGAGAACGGACTGGGCCCTGGCCACAGTAGTCTTGCTGAAATGGTGTTTGGTTAATTGCACATTTTTGTTGATGTTCACTCTTCCCTGCTAGACAGGATTTAGCATTGTTTTGATAAATTCTACATCCCTAAGCTGAGTACTGTGCTAGGTGCATGATAGGAACTTAGTATGTATTTGGGTCAATTTGTGTTTAGTAATAGTGGACAATATGCAAAGCTTATCCCCAAAAGTCATAGCAATGGTATTCATAAAAATCATTCCCAATTCTTGAGAATCTGTTTGGTGTCATGTGGCAGTTTGAGTTCTCCTGGAAAGGGACTTAGAGATAAAGCCGGGTGGAGGAAACATTCTTGAGAGCAAAGCCTGTGAAAGACGAGGGCAGAAGGGAGACTGAGCCAACGCAGGGGTGAGGTGCAAGAAAGGACAGACCAGGGAGGCGGTCAGGGGACCTTGCTGACCTCCAGAGTAGGAATGGTCACTGGGGTTGTTCCGTGTCTGGCCACAGTGGCTGGACCTCCATATGCCTGCCTTTGGATGTGGGTCATCATCGGAAGGGCATGACCTTGGGAAAGGCCTCATGAGCCTGGCAGCTGAAATCATTAGCAGCCGTCCACAGTTCTCCCTGCCAGGGGATCTTCCCGCAGTCTCTGTCCTCGTGTGCCAGCCATTCCACCTCGTAGCTCTTGTCTTCACTGTGATCCTAAAACTTGGTTACTATTCTCCCTACTTGCATATACCAAAACTGAGGTTCAGAGAGGCTAAGTAGTTTGCCATGTACACAGTGCTGGATATTTACATTCTGGACTGGATCCAAAGCCTATAAGCTTTGGCTTGCTTTTTTTTTTTTTTAGAGACAGAGTCTTACTTGGTCACCCTCAGTAGAGTACCGTGGCGTCACAGCTCACAGTAACCTCCAACACTGTGGGATCTTGGACTGGATCCTAGAAGAGAAAAAAGGACATTAATAAAACGTGCAAATGCAAATAAAGTCTATAGTAATGCACCCGTACTTCATTTCGACACGTGTATCGTGGTGATGTAAGATTACGTGCTAACATAAGGACACACGTAGTGAAGGTAAACACAACTCTGTTCTATTTTTGCAGCTTTTCTGTAAGTCTAAAATTATTTATTATCTGTAAGTATATTCTTCAAAATGTTTTTAGGTTTTTTTTTTTTTTTGAAACACAGTGCTGTGGTGGTATAGCTCACAGCAACTTCAAACTCTTGGGTTCAAGCAATCCTCTTGCCTCAGTCTCCTGAGTAGCTGGGACTGCAGGTGCCCACCACAATGCTCAGCAATTTTTAGAGATGAGGTCTTGCTCTTGCTCAGCTGGTCTCGAACTCCCGAGCTCAAGCAATCCACCTGCCTTGGCCTCCCAAGAGCACTAGGATTATAGGCGTGAGCCACCACGCCCAGTCTTCAAAACTTTTTTCAGACATATTTTTACACATAAATACACTCATATAATCATTTATTTAGACTTTACACATCATGTAATTTGAAAATAATAATGATTTTGCTTTTAGCTCCTACTATTTCACTCCCCCCCCCAAAAAAAACTAGAGCTCAAATAATCCTGAATCTTTTCGTGATCGTAGATGTCCTGTTGTATTGCTGATGTAAGAGGTTTTGCAGTCAAAGATAATGATGATAACTAACATCTGAGTGCCTTAAATGCTTTCCCTCATTATTCTGCCCAATAACCTTATAATATTATCACTGCCATATGGAGAAGGAGGAACTAGAGAAGTCAAATAGCTTGTTCAGTTTCACACAGTGATTTATGAAACAAGGATTTGAACAAAGGTTACCTAACTCCCTGGGTGAGGTTTCGGTTATACTGCCTGCAGTGGGGGTCCCTGATACCTGGTGCAGACTTGTACCCGTCAGTAGCCTGTTAAGAACCTGGCTGCACAGCAAGGGGTGAGAGGTGGGCAAGGGAAGCTTCATCTGTCTTTACAGCCACTCCCATTGCTCCCATCACCACTCAAGGTCCGCCTCCTGTCAGATCAGCCAGAGTAGGTGGCAAACCCTCCTGCAAACTCCAGGTGTGAGGGCCGTTGGGTCCTCCTTGTGAGAAGCGAGTGCCTCACGACCTGCGGTAAATGGAATGTGCTTGAATCAATCTGAAACCACCTCCCTTCCTCCTTCCATGGAAAAATTGTCTTCCATGAAACTGGTCCCTGGTGCCAAGAAGGTTGGGGACCGCTGGTCTATATCACTGCTTCCTAGTGTTAACAATACGTTTTCAGGTAGATTTGTGGAAGGGCACCATCACGGAACCAACTTTTTGTTTGTTTTTTGCAGTTTTTGGCCGAGGCTAGGTTTGAACCTGCCACCTCCAGCATATGGGGCCAGCACCCTACTCCTTTGAGCCACAGGCGCCACCCACACATAACCAAGATATTGGCAATGTGATTAGGATGACAAACGAAACCAGTTAGTGCGTTGCCATCCAGTACAGGCAGACAGGGTGTCCAGAGAAGATGGGGTCCCAGGCTCAGAGCAGCTGTGATTGGAAAGGAAGGTGGGCTGGGTGGAGGAGATGAAGGACTTCAGCATCTTTCCTGGCACCCCCACTCAGACAGCAGCTGCGGCCTAGCCCCCAGGCTTCACTTGGTGTGGATGACTCGCTAAGTAAAGTGGGGGGTGGGCCACGGCTGGCTCCTACCTGGGCAGGCGCCTGCAGCTAACTCCAGGCGGCAAACACAGACAAAAACCAAAACAGAAAACATCAGCTCACGTGCTACTTCCTGACTTCTCCTGGCAACCGCAGCTCTGACTGCACAGAGATGGGGCTGGGATCCGGAGACAGAGGCTGGAGGAGTGAGCCGTCCAGGGGCAGAAAGCGCTCAGTAACTTGGACCAATGCCCTCACTAGAGGCAGCAGCCACATCTTCCCTCCTCCGGGTGACACTTGGGGAGGGTGAAAACCTTTCTCTCATAGGGCTATTTTGGGGTTTCCCTGATGACGTTTACATTATTTAGTACTGTGCCTGGGACCCAGAAAGTGCTTAGGCAACCTTGTTCTTCTAAAAATGATCAATTTTGGGCAGCGCCTGTGGCTCAAAGGAGTAGGGCACCGGCCCCATATGCCGAAGGTGGCGGGTTCAAACCCAGCTCCCGCCAAAAACTGCAAAAAAAAAAAATCAATTTCCACTTTCATTTGATAATTAGGGCAAACAGTGAAGAATCTTAACTGAAGACATTTGGAGAGAAGCTGCGGGTCAAATGGATGGGCCATGTGGAGTGTCGTGGAAAATGCATGAGACAATTAATTTAAAAAATGGAAGAGACGTGGAAATGAACCCTAATTAGAGCTCTTGAGGAGAGTTGAGAGGGGAGATTGTGCCAAAAATCTAGGCTGCTATGAATAAGGACATTAAAAATTAGATCACTGAAAGAGCTTCACCAATATTAATAACAAATACCAGATAAACACTGCAAAACACTGAATTAGGGATTTAGAAACCAACTTGAGGAATTTTCACAGAACATAGAGTGAGAACATAAACAGTGTACTCAATTGTCCTGACCCTGCTTTCCTTAGATCCAGTGGGCCATTAGCAGCACTGAGGTGGCAGCTCAGTGGTGTATGAAGAAAGACTCCATGAGGGGCAGACAGAACTGAGCTAAGAATGGCAGTTTTTTATTTACTATTTCACTAGTATGAGGTTACTTCTGGGTACATGTATTTTATTTTATATTTTGGTTATTTTTTTGTAGAGACAGAGTCTCCCTTTTTCACCCTCAGTAGAGTGCTGTGGCGTCACACAGCTCACAGCAACCTCCAACTCCTGGGCTTAGGTATTTCTCTTGCCTCAGCCTCCCCAGTAGCTGGGACTACAGGTGCCCGCCACAACACCCGGCTATTTGTTTTTTTTGTAGAGACAGAGTCTCACTTTATCGCCCCCGGTAGAGTGCCGTGGCGTCACACAGCTCACAGCAACCCCCAACTCCTGGGCTTAGGTGATTCTTTTGCCTCAGCCTCCCAAGTAGCTGGGACTACAGGCACCCGCCACAACGCCCGGCTATTTGTCTGTTTTTGCAGTTCGGCCGAGGCTGGGTTTGAACCCGCCACCTTCAGTATATGGGGCCGGCACCCTACTGAATGAGCCACAGGCACCACCCTATTTTATGTTTTTCTGATGAGGTAAGTAAAATGTTTGCTTTTTTTTTTTTAATATTGAGACAGAATCTTGCTCTGTCACCCTGGGTAGAGTGCTATGGCTTCATAGCTCACAGCAACCTCAAACTCTTGGGCTCAAGAAATTCTCTTGCCTCAGCCTCCCTAGTAGCTGGGACTACAGGCACACACCATGACGCCTGGCTATTTTGTTTGTTTGTTTGTTTAGCAGGCCTGGGCTGGGTTCGAACCCACCAGCCCTGGAGCACGTGGCTGGTGCCCTAACCACTGAGCTATGGGTGCCGTGCCAGATGTTTACTTTTTAATATCTCATTTGCTTTTTGATCATTTTTATAAAAGCAATTTCTCTTGAAGATCTACCTTTAATCTTGATATGTTATTCCCATCCTTTGTCAATTCTAGTAATATTTGAAAATTAATTCTTGTCTTGGTGAACATTGAATGACTATTTTCTGTAGAATCTGTAAATGCAGTGTTGATTGTGGCAAAATACTTAAGATAATTAAAAAACCTTTCCAAGTAGTTGTGTTTATGTAAAATCTTATAAATATCTTCTAATATTTCTGCATTGTGCTCCATAATGTGATTTATCAAATATATTGATACCTCATAGAATGTTGCATTTACATGGAAAATGTACTTCTTGTTTATTGGGTAAAAGTTTGATATATAACTATTTATTCCTGCTACTGAAATATCAGAGGACTAATTTCATTTTATTAATTTCCTCATTCATTCATTCATTTGCCTGCTTTATCTGTCAAAGATAAAATGAATTATGGTAAAATCTCCCCAATTTGGTTTCTGTTCTTTCCCCCTTTCACTTCTGGGTCAGTGGAAGTTCCTACCATTGTGCAGTGAATTATTTTCTCACTGTAGTACTCCTGCGTTTTCACAAGTATTTCATATTGTGCTTCTTTATGCCTTAGGTATATTTGTTTGGGGAGGTGAATAGTGTATACCAGGAAATGCTGGCGTGCTTTTGAAATGAAATCTTCACTCCCAGCATTTAAAAGAGGACATTTGAGCAGGGCATGATGGCTCACACCTGTAATCTTAGCACTCTTGGGAGGCCAAAGTGGGAGGATTGCTTGAGCTCAGAAGTTCCAGACCAGGTCTGAACAAGAGCAAGACCCTGTCTCTTCTAAACATGGAAAAACTGCTGCAGTAGTGGGTTCTTATAGTCCCAGCTACTTGGGAGGCTGAGGCAGGAGGATTCCTTGAGCCTAGGAGTTTGAGGTTGCTGTGAGCTAGGCTGATGGCAGGGCATTCTAGCTTGGGGGCAACAGAGTGAGACTTTGTCTCCCCAGAAAAAAAGAGGAGGAAATTTCAAGAAAGCTCTGTATTTCAGTGCAGGAGGCAGGATGTGTCAAGCTAGTCTGTGGTGTTTCTGCTAGAGAAGTCTCCCTCCTCTTAAAGCTTAAGTCATTGGTCCATTGTAAGATGCATTTTTTCAGAGTCATGTTTCTTATGTAGTGAGAAAAGAATAGAGTTCCGTGGAAATGTTAGAGTTTATTTTTTTATCCGTTTAAAATTATGTATCTGTGTAAGAAATGGAACATTGCTAACTCTACCGAATCCACCTGGGTGCTGTTCCCCAGTCCTAAGTGCTGTATTTGGTGTGATCTTCTATGAGGGGTCAAGACCACGGTGCAAGACTGGGGCTCGTGGGACTGGAGAATCTGCCTTTTGCTTTTAAAACATGAAATAAATTCATGCTCTCCTTGAAGAACAGCACTCAGAGGGCTGGCTAACTTGTTACATGACCTTCAAAATAATAAACTTTGTCTGTTAAACGAGATAAAAGGTAGGAAAGTTCTTGGAAATCCTGAGATTATACACAGATATAAATGTCCTTATGAAGATACAGAGTACTTCTCTCAAGTTTAACAGCTTTTTAAAATGTCCTCAAGGAAATAAAATGTTTTTAAATAAACAACAACAGAAAATATACCAAGAGGGCTAGGATCCTTGAAATCTGGAAATGGGAGGTGGGGGGGAAGGAGACTTTGAAGACAAAAAAAGGTTTAGAACTCTTCAAAGACATTTTCTTTTCTTTTGGGGTGCTAAAACACAATAGGAAAAGAGGAACCAGTGAATAGGGGAAAACAAATCTCTATTCTATTAAAGCTGAGTTTGTTGAACATTGCTATAGAATGTTGTAGAGATTTATATTTTACTTTGGCAAAAGAATTGTTATTTAAATGTTTTGTATAGTAAACACGAGAAGTATGATTTAAAACATGCCGTTTGATAGATTTATTGAGTATGTACTCCTTTATTCAGTGGGCATACAATTGTTGTTTTGCTCTTTCTATATGATAATTATATCATCTCAAAGGTAATAAACGCTGACAGGCATTCATCACGGAAACGAGGGGCACCTCGTTTATGAAATGGACTTGGTGGAAGGCATGTGCTCACTGCCTCTCTGCACTCCTTTGGGGCCTGCCTGCTTCCCATGCCCAGGACAGTGATCTCACAGGTGGTGAATTTATGAATGAACGCAAACAGCATATTCTCAAAAAGGTCTTTTATTCATGGATCAAACCACTTGAACTGGCAACAGACTACACTTCATTTGTCTCTTTCTTATTCAAGCGTTTAAAACAATAAATCCAGAAGGAAACCTGTGCCCACCATACAGGATGAAAATGAGCAGCTTTAGTTAAGTACTTAAGAATAATTAATTGGGGAGAATATATCAATTCTAAACTGGTATAAAAAGGATTAATAACTAGGTTTTTTTTAAAAAAAATTACTTTCCAATAAATTTATAAAAGAAACATAAGACAAAAATCTAATACATGAAAAACTAGCATATAAAGAAAACAATATTCCTTATACCACTTGAAGGTTTGTGCGCACATTAAGCCTTATTTACCTTATAGTCCTAGGGTCTCGCAGGTGTCTGGGGTGGACCAGGACCTCAATAGATGCCCACGTTTAGAGAGTACCTTCAAGGCAGTCTTCTTTCATTTTTCTTATTAGCCATTACTAATCAGTGATTATTTCTCTTAATTTAGCACCTATGGAAAAATGAAACTAATAAATAAAGGCAGAATTGATATGAATTTTGCTACACATAATGAAATAAAATTAATAGATATTTCAGCATTAATGCAAGTGCAACCTCCAAAAACCTATAAAGCTATCTTTTTCTATGTTTGGCTTGATGAGTCTCAAAAAAAATAAACTGATGTAAGAAACCTTCACTATTAAGTAAATGCCTTCAGGAGTGCTAATTAATATAACCTTTATGATTCATTCCCAGAACCTTTTGTGGCAGTTCTTAATATTGTCACCAAAAATTCCAGGCATGTGGTAGCACGGCCGTTCCCTGAACCGTGAAGTCAGGTGTGGTCATGTGGCTTAAACGGGTCAAAGGAATATGAGTAAAAGTGATATGTTTTACTTGTAGGTTGAGGTTTATCACGCCATTCACCACATTGTCTTCCCATGCCAAGCCGATTTGGAAAGCAGGTGCCAAGTTGAATCTTCCATCACCATCTGTGTCTGGAAAGCAAGCCTTCCCTACCAATGCATACTAGCCATGTAGTGTGAGTGAGAAAACTTTTATTGGGTGAGGCCAATGAGATATGAGGGGTTATTTGTTACCACAGCAGATTTATCTTATCCTGACTAATACACATTTATTCACAAACCTGGGCATTGTGCTTGGCATAGTGGAAACCAGTACTAATAAAATATGTATCTTTATTTGAAAGGAATTTACATTCAATAGGAGAGATAGATATATAAAACATCCCACTCAGCAAATCAAACAAAGGACAGATTAAAAATTGTGGAAGTATTGCTTCAGGTATAAGGGCTTGAATTGAGATTCTTTAGTAAATTCCAAAGATTTCATAAGTTGAAAATGAATTATTTCTAAAACTTTCCACCAAATACTCGAAACAAATTTTTTTATCAGCAGATTTCTTCCTCTAGCTGTATTACTAAGACAAAAGTATGAAAAAAAAATAAAATTTATATTTAACATATTCATATTTGAGATATTAAATTTTTTCTTTGTAGACTATTTAAAATAATAATTTTGACAGTGACATTAGATACTAATATGAAAGCCTTTGCCCTCCTCTTACGGTAATAAATGACTGTGTGAAATTATGCAGTGACTTCTGCTGTCACAAGGTTTAACTTTTATAAGGATAGAAGTGATATATTCTTTGCAAAATCTCATTCTCTCATACCTACAGAAATGTAGAGCGCAGAGGGTGGCCTTAGTCTGGTCTGAGTCTTTGCTACCCCACTGCAGAGGAGTGACTTCATAGGCTGGTACCGGTAGCTTCATGTATCTTAGTTTTAATTTCCTTATCTACACTGTGGAAGTAACAAAGCTCCCATCTTTTAAGCTTTTTGTGGGCACTGATTGAGATAATTTGTGCACTTTGTACATGGTGCTTTGTTTACAGTAGTCACTCAAGAAATGTTGACTAGGCTTGGTGCCCGGAGCACAGTGGTTACGGTGCCAGCCACACACACTGAGGGTGGAGAGTTCAAACCCAGGCTGGGCCAGCTAGACAACAATGACAACTGCAACCAAAAAATAGCCGGGCGTTGTGGCGGGCACCTGTAGTCCCAGCTACTTGGGAGGCTGAGGCAAGAGAATCGCGTAAGTCCATGAGTTTGAGGTTGCTGTGAGCTGTGATGCCACGGCACTCTACCAAGGGTGACAGAGTGAGACTCTGTCTGCAAAAAAAAAAAAGAAAGAAAAAAGAGACATTGACTAAAATAGTACTAATTATGACTTGCTACACCTCCTCTTCCTATAGCCACAATGTTTTCAAAAATTTGTTAAAGGAAAAGTCAATAAATATTGACCAGTATAGGTGATCACTATTCATAAACAATAAAAATGAAGATATTAGGCGAACATACTAGTTTCCTAATTTTCTTCAGAATTCTTTCATTTATGATTTTGTTTAAGTAAATGCATAAGAATTTTTTCTCATGTGTTTACTATAGAACTTCTGGAAACTATAGAAAAGCAAAAAGAATCAAGTAACAAGACCTTTTGGAAAATATAGAAAAGCAAAAAGAATCAAGTAACAAGACCTTACCTAGATCTCAAGATCTAAACATAATACTGTTAATACTTCAGTAGGTATCCCGATGTCATTTTTTTTCCTGCATATGTATGAATATATACAAAATACAGTAGGACTCTTTTTCTTTTTTTTTGAGATAGAGTCTCATTTTGTCGCCCTGGGTAGAGTGCTGTGGCATCACAGCTCACAGCAACCTCCAGCTCTTGGGCTTAGGTGATTCTCTTGCCTCAGCCTCTTGAGTAGCTGGGACTATAGGTACCCGCCACAACCCCCCGCTTTGTTTTTGTTGCTGTTTTAGCTGACTGGCGCCAGGTTCGAACCCGCCACCCTCGGTATATGGGACCGGCACCCTACCCACTGAGCCACAGGCGCCACCCAAAACAGTAGAATTTGACCAGCTAATGGACTGCAACAAGCTGGCCAACATAAGGAACTAGGCTTGCTGTGGGGATATATACTTGTGGTACATGTCTGGTCTATGAAAAGTGGATCAACTTAGGGAGGTGGTCAAGTCTGGAGGGACTATATGGACGGTATGTATTTTTAAATGAACAAGAGATCACGTACTGGTTTTTTAGTTTGCTGTTTCATGAATCTCCCCGGTGAACATCCGTCAGCAGGGCCCCTCGCTGTGACTGAGCGTGCTGCACATCTTCCCTGTACCCCCGCAAACCCGTCCACTACCCCTTTTCACCCTGCCTGGGTGGGCTGCATGGGCAAGCTCCTGCTTTCTGGACTCGTCCAGCCGGGCGGCAGCAGGTCAGAGCGAGGAAGGAAGTGAAGCAGTGGCATTTATCCTGTGGCTGCCCCCGTGGAGTCTTTGGGGTTTGCTGAGCACCCCCGGCAGAGCCCACCACTGCACCGGCAGTCACTCCCACCCCACTGCCTCCCTCTGGGTCGGGTCACCAGGCCTCCGGGGGACGTAATGCCGCCCCCTGCTGCTGGCCTCGGGCTCCTGCGCCATCCCTTGTGGGTTACTAGTTAATACTTTTGTAAATAGTTCAAGACGCTTCAAACGACCCAATTTGAGCGTCCGGTCCAGTTCCTCCTGGGATGCCGATTTAGACACCGAGAGAGAGGTTCTTCCCCTTACTGTTAGAACATGGATTGCTGGGCCGCACTCTGCGGAGGTTCCGACTCAGCAGGGCTGGGAAGGTGCAGAGAATGTGCATTTCCAACAAGTCCCCGGGTGATGCTGCAGCGGCCGGTCCGGGGACCGCACTTTGAGAACCACCGTGCTGTGTGCGCGCTCGCTCCGTTGCGTCCGTCTCGCAGCTTATTTAACCTACTCTGACGTGGGTGTCCTTTCAGCTAAATCTTTACATGCAGACAAGCTTATTTCCTTCCAAAAAAATATTTTTTTTCCTAAAGGTAGAACTTGCGGGTATGGAACTTTTTTCAGTTTTTGACTTTTATTGCCAAATTGCCCGTCTGGTAGTTTTATGAACTTGCAATTCTACTAACACATACAAAACTCAGCATTGCCTCTTATCTTTGCAAATACAGTACAGCATTTTTGTCATTTATTAATATCCTTTCCAGTTGATGAATGAGAAAATCAAACTGTTCTTTTTCTTCAAGTTATTTTTATACTAACGAGGTTAAACCGTTTCGTGTAGACTTTTGCCCTTCAGTAGTTATTGATTTGTGTGTGACAGCTTCAAGATCTCTGCCCATTTTTCTACGGGTCTACTTGACAATTATCATTTAAGATACCATTTATTTGTAAAGCATACCAAGTTTTGTCTTTTAGACATGTTTTCAATACCCCCCCCCCTCCAATTTCTGTTTGCCTTTGGATTTTTTTATGATTATTTTTCGTTCAAAGAATTTTTTTCTTCGGTCTGTAGACAGAGCTCCCAATTGTTTACTTTGTGGTGTCAAATTTTCTTCTATGGTTAGAAACAGGTGAGCTGCCTTCACCCCTATGGGAATGTAACTACCTACCTGGATTTTCTACTAATACTTTTCATGGGTTCCTTTTTATATTTCAATGTTGAGTTTTATTTTGACGAAAGACAGAGAGAGATTTTCCCTTCATAGATGTCCCAGAACCACTTGTCAAGTAATTAATCCATTCTGCCTTATTTGGAAATGCCACTTATATTAATCATAGAGTCTTCTACGTATCAGGGTTTGTTTTGGGAATTTCTCTGCATTCCATTGATTTGTGGTTCTGGCACAGAACCACACTGTTAATCATTCTCATTTAAAATACTTTTAATGCGCTCCATTAATTTCCTTTTATCCCTAAAATTTCTGTAGCACTTATAATGGCTTACGATTTCCAAATAAAATATTTTACTTTATCTAGCTCCCTCAGAAAGGCCAACAAAATTGTGTCAGATTTCACCTCGAGGGCAAGCTCTTTTTTTCACGAGTTTCAGGGCTTCTACGGTTTGGGCTCACAGCTTTGTGCCTTTTACTGTACATCAAGCTCTTGCTCGCTCACTCTCTTTTTTTTTCACCGTATTTATTGACCTTGTGTAGCTTTTATAAGTCATCTCTCAGTTTCTGTAGTTTTTTTCTCTTTCTAAGCTGTCAGATTTCTAGAGGGGATGTGGGCACTGGGCCTGTGTGTCCCTGACTCCTTTGGGGTGAGGCAGGGCCCTATGGCCTTTGAAAACCTAGGGCCTGGACAGGGGTGTCTGTTACAGATTCAGAGGTGGAACTGTGTGTAGCAATTGATTGGGAATAAACAATGACAGCAGAATTTGAACTGTGGTCGCTTTTCCAAAAGTGCACCCTTTTGCATAGGTTTCCATGACATGGTTTTTGAGATTACTTTGGGTTTTTCTTAAATGATATCACTATAATTATTTATTATGCTATTTAATGGTATTCATATTAGTAATGTTTTAGACCTGGCCTGAGAATGAGAAACGCTGGTGGAGGGAAGTTCGGCATCCCAGAGATACCTGTCTGGTTACTGGTGTGCTACATCCTCTTGAGAGTGGCCTTGTCCCGAGAGCAGAAGGTCCCTGAGTCTCCAGATCCCTTGTATGTTACAGTGCTTGGCTCGAAGCACAGGCCTAGTCAGTATCTACTGAATGAACTAATGTGATAATTATGTATACTTTTTTCCAAGAGATGGGGTTCTCACCATGTTGCTCAGGCTGGCCTCAAACTCCTGGGCTCAAGCAATCCTCCTACCTGGGCCTCTCAAGCAGCTGGGACTATAGGTGTTCTACCATAAACCCAGTGCAGTTTTAAAATCAGAACCAACACCAGTGGGTGCATGATACAGGGAGATGTGTGTACGTTTTCTCTTGCTCTAAGAAAGATATTTTACCCAAAACCTTCAGGTAACGCAGGCTTGTGAGATAGTGAACAGCCCATTTCTGGAAAGTATTCAAGCTGAGGCTGGTAATAACTGTCACGGGGGTTGTGGAGGTGATTGTGGTTTCCACGATTTGGAGGGCAAGGTAAGGTCCTTAAGTCACTAAGACTCCATGATTCTATTATTCCTGACTAATTCAGCGTATGCTTTAGATGTTTTCCTTTTCCTTTTTCTTCTTCCCGTAATTCTCTTTATACACCTCTCTACAAGGCTTGCTTGTTGCAAATGTCACCGGTGTGTGTTTGTGTCCTCAACACCATGGCTATGCTGTGATTGTCCCCTACCCATTACCTGGGCAGCCCCAGTGCTTTCCACCCGCCCTCTCCTCTCGCTGCCTGGTTGTCTTCATTGCCATGAAGACACAACAATAGCATCTGTCACTTGCTCTGTGACCTCTCTTTTCTCCAAAGTGATAGAAGGGGAAAAATGGCTTCGCATTTTAAACACTGTAAGAACTGGACGTCCACCTCAGTGAACACCGAGATTCATCCATCAGTAAGGCAGGTCGCTCTTGGCTCCTTCCTATTTGTTTCATTGCCTTTTGTAAGGAATTTAAAAAGAAAGATCATTTTCAAAACGTATTTGTTAGGAGATTAGTCTCCGGGGGCTGCCATACAAATCACTACAAACGTGGTGGCTTAAAACAATAGAAATTTATTTTCTCAAAATTCCAGAGGCCAGAAGTCTGAGATCAGGGTGTCAGCGGTGCTCCCTCCAAAGGCTCCTGGTGGCTGTGAGTGTGCCGCCTCTCATAGCTTCTGGTGGCTCCAGGAGTTCCTTGGCCGGTGCCATGTCACTCCGCTGTCTGTCTCCAGGGTCTGCCTGCTCTTCTCACTGTCTCTCCGAAGGACGCTTGTCATTGGATTTAGGGCCTATCTGGATAATCCAGGATGATCTTTTCATCTCAAGATCTTTGACTTAATCATATATGTAACCTTTTCCCAAATAAGGTCCCATTCACAGTTCCCAGGCCTTAGGACGTGGACATATCATCATTCGCCCCATGAAAGCAGTAAGCCAGGAGATAGTGTAGGGTAAGAAAGAAACTAAGATGGCACTTGGAGACCCTGGGAATGCCTATTTATACTGAGTTATGGTCCCTAGAAGCAGAGCTTCCCAATTACTATAGTAATAATAATAACATTCTAACAGTAGCGCCTATAATTTATGGAGAACTCGTGCCAGGCATTTTTCTAACTAACTTTACAAAGAATCTTTTTAGTTAATTCTCTCGACAACTCTATAAAGAGGCAAATATAGTTACTGTTTTATAGACGAAGAAAATGAGTCTTAGAGAAGTCAAAGAACACACCTAAGGTCATGCGAGTAGGGGAAAGAAGAGTCTCTCACATTTGCCAGACTCCCTATCCTGTGTGTGACTGTTGTGATGATTAACAGACACAACCCAGCCTCCTCGGCCCTGTCCAGGCAAAGGCAAGGGACCCAACCAGGAGCGCTCAGCACAAATGAGCTGAGAACAGCCCCAAAGCCTTCTGCTGGATCCTGTCTGGGTAAAGGACTCCCCTCTGCCTGTCCTTACCCCCAACCCAGCCTGAGTTCCAGAACAATTGCCCTCATTGCCAAGCCACTAGAAGAAAAGAATGAAAATTCCTTCAGATTTATCACTAGTTTGGGGATAGCAAACATGTTCCATTTGGGGGAGGATTGGGAACCGTATGTGGAAAGGAGACCATGCTTGATTCACACACACACACACCCCTCCCTTGTGGAGGGAGGTAGGAGATGGAGGCAGGCTCTGTGTCTGTCTGCATCCCTCAGGCCACCATGACCAGGCTTCCAGATCTTCTACCTGCAGGTCCAGCAAAGTCCCAGCCTTAGGCCTGCAGCAGGAGGCTGGGTATGGGTTCTCACATCCCCAGAATCCAAGAGCGGAGCCTGGTGACAGCCCTGCAAACAGCACCAGCTCTGATCACCTGAGCCGCCCCCCCCTCCATGATTCCTTTGGGTGCTTCCTAATCTCATTCCTTCCCTCCCCGCCTGCTGCTGCCAGAAACCATCATGTCCTGGGGCTCACCCAGAGAAATGGCTGGAGATGTGTGGATTTGGTAGAAGAATTTGAACAGGCAGAGAGTTGAAGATACCGCAAGCAAAGCAAACAGTTCACACAACCGTGGAGAAGGAAACCATTGCCCTGTTCTTGCAGGAGGAAGTATTTACTTAGTGTGGCTGGAATTTAAGAGCAGAAAGCTGAGCCTTGGGTGACAGGCTGAGGTGGGCCACGCTGGGCTCACAAGGCACTAGGGAGGCTCTGGCGGGCAGGTTTATAGTGGGAGAAGAAGCAGGGCAGGCGGCGAAGAGAGCAAGCGAAGGCCTGGGCTCGAGAGGAGGCAGTGGGAATGAGAGGGAGATGAGAGATGGGGGAGGGGGGAGCGGCTGAGGAGCAGCTGGGAGGGGAATGGCACAGCCTCTGCCTGGCTGGAGACAGGTAGGCGGCTGGAAAGGCAGGAGGGAGAAGCTCTCAGCTGTTGGCGGTTGTTGTTTTGTCCTTATTCTCATGACTTATTTATTCCTCAGTCATTTTCAAAAGATAAAACCAACTAATAAAAAGTAGAGAGATAGTAAAACATTGCAGCACATTTTAAAACAGCGTCTTGTACAAGCTGAGCTTCAGTGGGGCCCCCCAGAGGGAAGGTGAGGGACATTTGGAGATCAGGAGGGCACCCTGATGCCCCCTGGATTGAGCCTCAAGTGGAAGGGGCTGCCTGGAACCCACCTTGAGCCCGGGGCCCTTCAGCACACCACTCCTGTGCTCCCACGGCCAGATTCGAAGTGATTTCAGAACTTTTTTCCTGGTATGGCATCAGAGCTGTTGTATGACAATTAAGTTCATTAACTCATCCTAGAAAAAGTGCTTTAAAGGGTGGACTAGGCCCTGGAATGGTGCATAGTGGCAAAAGGGAGTTCTTAGAAGGTAATGGCAGTGACGTTCAGCAATGACGTATGTAGCACTTTTTCCAGGATGAGTTCATGAACTAAATCATCCCACCTCGTATATTTCAAGTGTGACTGTAATGCATTGATTGTTTATGATGCTTATTGTATGTATAGATTTATCTTTTGCTTTTTCTATGTTTTCAAACACTTGTGTGTGCGCTGCTGGACAGTTTCAAAGCACACTGACAGCCACGTGCATAAAATTTTTAATTTTAGGACATTACATTTGAATGATTTTATAGTATGTATATCATGAGTAGGTATATAATTATATTGTAGTAGGTATATCATAATTTATATATGCCTATAGAGTGGGCATATATAAATTGTTATCTAATTAGAAAATTAGAAAATAATGTAAAGGAAACAAGGTTTTTGAAAGAAAGAAGGAGAGTAAGAGAGAGAGAGAGTGTGTGTGTGTATATAAAGCATTCTCTAACAGCATCAAAGGATAGTAAGAAAACTCAATCAATCCTTAAATCCAAATCAGCCCGATTCCACTTCCACAGGAGTAGAAATGCTGGGCTTAATTCTCATATGCTAGTGCTCTGTTCTTGCCAAAAAAGACCCCTGCTATACACCCCTTGACAAAAAATCATTTTCTTGCTTCATCTTACCTTTGTGGCTTCAATTAACATCCTTATCTCCCTCCTCGTGATGGGGCCACTCCCTACCTGGTGAGGCACCATTGACTGTGACCCTCAAGGGCAGCTCAGGGTCACTTGAGTCTGGAGAGTAAGTAGGTCCCTGCTGACATCATCTTTGGGCAGATCGTTCAGCAGATGCACTTGGCTTCCAGTCATATGTGACTTAGGACTCTTGGTTGTAACAGAAACTCACATAAATGAGCTGAAGCCAAAAGAAGGCAGCCTCAGGAAGGACCTAGGAAGTGGATGCCAGCAGTCAGTGAGAGATGAAAGTGGCCCAGCTGACCATGCAACAGTGGGGAAAGAGCAAGTGTAAAGACCCCAAGGAAATCAGACCATCGGTTCTGCGGCAGATGGGGCGGAGCTGCACTTGTACAGGGCGAGGGTTCTTTTGCACACAGTGAGGGAAAGAAAAATTGTTAAAAGGTTGGGCAAGTGGAGAAACATTAATGAAACCAGTGCCTTCAGACTTAGAGAGGTGGTACCATTGGGGACGTGTTGCATTTTCACCTCCTTACAAAAGCTCCGCAGGGCACACTGTGGCTGGTTGGCTGCCAATGCACAAGCATAACAGATCCACGTATTTGGCATTTTGTTCTTCTTCTCAAATTTTAGTTTTAAAATAAAAACAAATGAAAATAAGTGTGTGAGTGTAGGAAAAATAAAGCGCCTGGCTTTCTGGTGTGGAATAAAGATTGTGATTCTCCAGTCGAGGACTTCCAAAAACTATCCTATGTGACGTCGTGATGGGAAGTGTAATTCCAATAAGTGACCAGCTGCTCATAATCACTAGTTAAGCTCACACACACTCACTCCTAGATGGTTACGTTTCTGTGTGCTGTTTTTCTGAAATCTCATTTTTCACAGTTGTATTTCCCATCCCGTGAGTCTCGTATTTCTTTTGGCTCAAAGTTCAAATGCACATTTAAAAGTTTAGGCTAGGGCGCTGGACCCATATGCCGGAGGTGGCGAGTTCAAATCCAGCCCCGGCCAAAAACTGCAAAAAATAAATAAATAAAATAAAAGTTTAGGCATCTTTTTGCAAGCCCCATCTTTGCAGGCCAGATCCCACAGATGGGAGCTTCGTGGGGGCAAATCAGTAGAAAGAGATGATCTCATGAAAAATAATTCAATACAATAGGCTGTGACAGATGTTGAGGATACAACAGGGAGTTAGTTCATATCCTAGAAAAATCTGCAGGGCGGAGATTTGGAAGAATTGTCTGTGAATGATAAACTATCAGACTTGAAAGCATTTAATACAGACTCTTCCTCAAAGGGATGGGTATTCTTAATCCCTTCTCCCTGTTGTAAGCTTCATTGCAAGAAATCTTTTACAGTATGATGGCATTTGGAGATAAAAATAAAATGCTTTGGGGGTCTTTTATCTGACAGCTTTTGAGATTAGTTTAATGTTACTTGTGTGCTGGGAGCTTTAAGTTCTAACAAGTTGGATCTTCAAGCAGATGCCAGATTTTTACGGTTGCTGAGTATTATTTATGTCTATTATGAGTAAAAACAAAACAAAAACTATAACCTTTAGTATTTTCGTTATTGGTATTTAGATACTTATAGGATTTTGGGGGGGAGGTATACTCTTTCATATGTGCCTGTATTTGTACGTCCAACACATATGTAAATGCTTATAGACAGGGTTACATTACACTTGTCTTACTAATTAAACTATTACTATATGTACTAACTGTAACATGTTATAATGTCACTTTTATAAATATGATTGAAGCGTGAGGAAGATAAACCCTCAAAAGAGACAGGAGACAATTAGGGCTCAGCCCTTTCTGCCCTATCTCCCTTCCCCAGAACTCAGAAACCTCATAATTGGCACAGATCCCTGTAGGGAACAAAAGTGACAATTAGAAGTCTGCCCTGATTATAGCGGCTCACAGGAATACCTGGTATTGGAAAGGACTCTGATTTTTTGAATAGTGGTATAAGCAATCCTTGGACACAGCATGAAGAGCTCATGTAGAAAGAAGGACACTTTTAAACTCCAGACTGAACGAGTGAGCCAGCAAAAGGGCACACACAACTAGACCATTTCTGCTCTAGCTGGCTGAGAGGTTGCCCTGGTCTAATCCTTGGCTGTGCCTTTAAGCACCCACTGTTTACGGTTCCTAATCCTGAGTTTCTCCAGACAGTGTTTTCACACTGCTCTGACACAACCCTCTAGACACCCCACTGCTTACAGCTAGCAGGGCTCTGATTCTCTATTTTATACATATATTCTGGTTCTATGTAAAACTTCGTTGGAAACTGTGGCTCTCTGGGGAAAAACTAAAGAGAGCAAACCTGGCTTTCAGACATAAGTGACCGTCACCAGACCATTCCAGTGCCATCTGGGCCACTCTGGTCTGTGGCAGGAGAGGCGTTAAGCTTTGACGTGGAGGCACCTTGTCTAGTGAACAGGACTCTGGGGAGTCCAGGGGAAGACCCAGGGGGTGGAAGGGGGGGGAAGAGACAGCGGGAGGCTTAGGTTCAAGGATTACATAAATAAACCCCCCCCCCTTGTCCCTGAAGGAAGGAAAGACTAAAAGAGAGGCAGAGGAAAATTGAAGGGTCACTTGGCATGGCTGGGCAGGGCAGAAAGGTCTCACTATCTGCTTTCTGGAAAGAAAGGGCTATTTAACTTGGGGCCAGTCAAATGGAAAGTTTCAGAATGGATTGCTTCTCCCCGGGCCTCTGTCCAGGGACCGTGTGATGCCTGCAGTGAATGTCCATCCCTCATCACATGTTAGGAAACGTCAGGTTAAATAAAGTTATCTAGGTGTGAAAAACTCACAGGAGAACCACCACCGCCTAGATGCCGGTTACTTTACATGAATCCTGATAGGTGGCATTTCGAGAACTATTGGGAAGATGTCATAAGTGTCCTGCTACATAGGGAACGGGTTTGTCCCACGGTGCCTGGCAAAGCCCCAGTTTCCAGAGCATCCTCATGGCCACTGGAGGACCCGGGGAGCTCCCCGGGGAGCCTGGAACCTCAGCAGCTCAGCTTCCCTGGGTCACAATAGTAGGTCTCAGAGCCGTCCCCCTTTCCCAGCCAACTTTCTAAAGGCTGCTTCTTTCTGAGCTTCTGCAACTATTCTACTCCTTAAAACAAACGCGTGTCTTTGTTCTGCTTTACCATCGATGTGATTCAGGGATGACCCCATTTCCTTCTCTGCTTCCTCCATCTTCTCCCAGTGTCCGGCCTGACCAAGAAAAAAACTGTCCGGCCCAGCCCTGGACCAAGCTCCTCCTCTCCCAGGAGCTAGAATGCGCTCAGAGAAGCTCTCCAGACACCACATCAACCCCCGCCCCCGACCCCCAAGTCACAATTTCTCTCCTTTGCACTCAATCTCAATAGCTTTTTTTCTTCTTGGCTCACAAACAAAGACTGTCAGCTTACAATAACAAAAACACCTCTAGAGAATTTTGTGTCCTTTTGGGAGGATGCACAAAGTTTTTATTTCAACCCACTCATTGACGCGATAGGGAACATGATCTCCGTATCTCTTCTTTTGCTGTCTATGGAGAATAAGCGAAGAAGGGTGATTTGAAATAGTTGAGATTTTGCTTGGCCCCTAACAGCAATTCAGACAGAATATATTTAATTACCTTGTGATCATCTCAGGGCTTTTTCTATGGAAAATTGTATTATATAATATTTGATAGATAGGAGTATGTGTTTAGGCATATGTAAAGTTATGAGGCATATTATTAATAATAAACCCATCTCTCAACTTCTGAATTAGAACAGCTAAAAGTACCCATGTATCTGCCTTCCCATCTCCCTGATTACCTGATACGATTACACCACCACGCACTTACTTTTGAATGGTTAAATCAATTTAATTAACATCTATTACCTCACACACTTACCATTTTCCTATGATGAAAACATTCCAAGTCCACTCTGTTAGCAGTTTTTTTTGTTTGTTTTTTTTTTTTGAGACAGAGCCTTAAGCTGTCACCCTGGACAGAGTGCTGTGGCATCACAGCTCACAGCAACCTTCAATTCCTGGGCTCAAGTGAGTCTCTTGCCTCCGCCTCCCAAGTAGCTGGGACTACAGGCGCCCGCCACAACGCTCGGCCATTTTTTGGTTGCAGCCGTCATTGTTGATTGGCAGGCCCGGGCTGGATTCAAACCCACCAGCTTAGGTGTACGTGGCTGGTGCCTTAGCCTGTTGAGCCACAGGCGCCGAGCCCTGTTAGCAGTTTTTAAGTATAAAACGGGTTGTTATTAACAGTAGTTACCAGTTGTATGATAGCTCTCCTGATCTCATTCTGGCATTATTTAGCCTTTGGCCAACATCTACCCAAACTATCATTATAAAAATGCGCAAACATGTAAGAAGGTTAAAAAAAAAAATTGATTGCGAAACCTTGCTGTTATTTTTAAAGTAGAAATTTCTCGTGGAATTTTTGGAAACCCAGCTTCAGTAACATCATTGCCGTCACATCAATGCTGGGAGATTTCCTGTTCAAGGCAGGTGGTTCCGAGTTGCCTTCCTCATGCAAATTCAGATGAAAGGCTCTTTCTGAGCACTACAGATAACTTTTGCGAAGGTGACTGATTTGGAGGCCAAGAGAGAAAAGCTAATCTTTGCTAGACCTTGTCCATAAACAAGATGAAGTGTTTGGGGGAGAGCATGAGGCTTCTGAGTCACAAATCATTTGCATGCGGGGCTGTTATTTCCCTCTGTCCTTCCCCCAGCTACCCGCTTTGAAGAGGTTTCGGTTGTTGTGGTCACTTTTTCTTTCTGACACACCTTCTTTTAACATTCTCCCAGTTCAGCCCACCTTTTTGATATCAGATTACGTCTTGGGTCTGATTTCTCCTTGCCCACCAGTGCACGTTCACTCTTAATCATGTTCACAGTGCCCAGTGGCCGGCTCCCCTTTGGGTGCCCTTTGAGGTCGTTCTGCTCCATGAGCCACACAGCGTTTCCCCCAGTATAGTGTTTACCATTTTGCAAGTGCTGCTTGAGGAGGAGAAATGGATTAGCTGACGGAGTAGACGCTATTTGCAGATAAAGAGTGGACCATGTGGGCACTGACTGGTGAATGACAGTGGGCCCGTTGAACCCCTGGATTCAATTCTGGAACCTGTGTACAGAGTGTTTTGTGGGTTACAGGGAAAAGCGGCCCCCGTGTCTCCTTTCTGCTCTGCCATACTTTTTCAAAAAGCAGAAAGTGACAGGTTGGAGCCTTAGAGACTCTACAATGCAGCCCTAGCGAGGGTGGAGAAACAGCACTAATTCTGTGTTTGGGGGTCATTTTCAGAGTGCGTCTGTGTCTTACTTTTATTTATTTTTTACATATACATGTGTTTATTAGGTTTCCACTTTTTGCCTTCACAAAATTAAAAAGGCTTAAAATTTAACAACAATAACAATGTTTGAGGTAAGGACTAGAAACAAAAACCTCGCAAAGAACAAATGAAGATAAATGCATTCAGAAAAGAAATCAGACGATTGCTGCAATGAAGTATTAAGCAATAATAATAATCATATGTCTATGTCTTACTTTGTTCTCTGCTGCTCTCATGGAACACCTAAGACTGGGTACTTCGTAAGGAAAAGGAATTTATTGCTTACAAGTATGGAGGCTGGGATGTCCACGTTCTAGAGGCTGCATCTAGCAGGGGGCGTCTTACTGGTGGGGACTCTCTGCGGAGTCCTGCGTGGGTGGAGAGCGTCTCATGGCAAGGGGGCTCTCAAGAGATGGCCAAACTGGCTTTTATAACAGACCCACTCTGGAGCTAACTCCCTACTTCCTCAATTACCCACTAACCCATTATCTATGCATGAATAGATCAATGCATTCAGAGGGCAGAGGCCTCACGACCCGATCCCCTCCCAGAAGTCCCACCTCTCAACACTGCTGCGCTGGGACAAAGTTTCCAACACACAAACTTTTAAGGGACTCATTCAAACTATAGCTGTGATACTGTACGATAGGGGCTCTTTCTCTGGCTGGGGACCCTAGGTCAGGGTTTCTAGCAGTTGGTCTTGAGGTCACCTGCATTCAAATCATTAGATGGCGTCTGTCCACACTCGAACTCCTGGTCTCATCCCTAGGTCTGCTGAGTTACTGTGTTTGGACTTGGGCTTTGAGACTGTGCATTGTAATAAGCTCCCTGGGTATTATTTATCTATGTTCAAGTTTGAAAACCGCTTCTTTGGAGTTTCAGGGTTGGAAATTTCCTGAAATTACAAACATTTGTGTGATTCATTCATGTCCATTTTTTTCTGTGACAGATGAAATATTTGGAACTATACTTAACTTATATGGAAAACAGAAGCTTTGTTTATTTTTTGCAGCGTTTGTTTTTTTGGCCGGGGCTGGGTTTGAACCCACCACCTCCGGCATATGGGGCCGGCACCCTACTCCTTTGAGCCACAGGCGCCACCTGAAAACAGAAGCTTTGAATCCTGAAGGAATTAATACTTCTCTCTCACTTAACTGGGATTGAGTGGCTTGGTTTCTGCAGGAAATGGTGCCATGGCTGGAGAACTTTTAGAACGAAGCCCAGCGTCCCCCGCCCTCCAATCTGCAGTTAACCTAGCAGTGCACAGTCCTGACCATGTCACCCCTCATTCCAAACTTCCTGTGCTCCCCACTACCTACTGACCCAAACCTCAGGGTGTTAGCCTGAGCCGGGAGCAGTCTGGGCTGGGCTGGGCCTGCACCAAGTTTTGCTGAGTCATGGCTCCAGCCAGGCTGTGCCACACACCCTTTGATCCTGCACGGAATGTGGGTTTCAGAAAGTCTACAGACTCAGACCAAGCCGAGCTCCAGCCTTGGTTCTGCTCCTTATCAGCTGTGTGACCCTGGGTAAGTGACTCAATCTGAGCCTAAATTTCATCCTTAACCATATAAGGATAAGAGCATCAACTTGGGTGAGTTTCTGAGAGGGTTGAATGAGTCAGCACTGAGCTTAGCACAGTGTCTGGCACAAATACTTTGGCTGGCACTTCTCCACCCTCTCTCCTTCTCCACAAGCCCCAAACCTGTCACCTCCCCCAGAGGGCTTCTCAGCTCTTCCCTTAACTCCCGGGCAGGAGGCTTCATTCCCTCCTCTGAGTACCAGGAGTTAACATGTTATTCTTATCTTTCTTAGCACTTGGCCTCTCTTTCCTCCCTTAGGAACTCTTTACGTCCCTTTTTAATCTCCCGTGTCCCTTTGGGCTGGGTTCTTGTCCCTGTGGACTCAAACAACGGCTTTATGGTGCTCAGCTGACACTCAGTTTTAATGTTGTTCGTGATAGAGAGGAATTTAGTGGAAGATGTCCTCCGTGGTTGCTCAGGAGTTTACTAGATTAAACAAGGCACTCGTAACATGGAAGAAAGTTACAAATACCAAATGATTCTCTAACTTGGCCTTCAGACAAGTTGGCTAGGCCAACTTTCATCCAAGCAGCTGCTTTATACGACAGCTCACATGTGTTGGGCTGCTCCGTGTTCATTATGCACTAGCCACGTGTGAAGCTCCATCTCCTCACACTAGCCTCTTGACTTAGGTTCTCTCGCACCCCCAATTTAAAGGTAATAAAACAGAGGCTGAAAGATGGAAAAAGTTTCCCTTTTGAGCAAGGGAAATTTAGGCTCTGAACCACTGTGGTTCCCCACCAAAGCTGCTATGGTGTTAACCACAACCCCAGCTCACTCAGACTGTCAAGTCGTACAAAGGTCCTTTCAAGGCACCTCCTTTGAATTAGGGATGGCTTGGTGAAATGGAAAGTTCAATTGCAAGATAGTTTATCTTCCTGAAAATATCTTTCTTACAGAGAATGATACCTGACTCAAATTCACCAAACCCTGAAAGTAATATTGTCTAGAGGGAAAAACCTTGGAGAAAATCAACCACTTTCTTCACAAGTATCTCTGAGAAAAAAGAAAGCATTTTCTCCAGAATAATTCATTCCCTTTTTTCCTGCTAGGTTAAACCATCAAAGTTGTTGACACTCCAAGAGATAGATGCTTTTGCTTTCTGCGGAAAATAATAAATGGAAAATAGCCATCCTAGAATGCTGGAGAGAGTGGCTGACAGTTGTACCCAAGGGCTCCCATTTGAATCAAGCTGTATTATTCATGCACCATCAAAGGTGGGCTGAAGTAGCAGAGGTGATTGTAATGGAATGCTCTTATTCCCGAGTCTGAAGATTCTGAGTATAATAGTAATGCCAACATCTACCTGAGTTATGCCATGCTTGCACTAAAGCTCCCTGAGCTAAAGAGCTAGGTGTGGTACTAAAATTGAGCATTCTTTCTATTTTATTGGTACTCGAGCTCCTTAACGTGGCTATAGTCACTCATTAAAAGGAAGCCCAGTGGTTACTGGTTATTTTATAATTGCCGGGATTTTTTTTTTCTGGTTTTGTTTTATTTTGTTTTTTGCTGAGGCAACAAATATATCCAAATGAAAAGATTATACTTTTTTAGGGTTAAGAACAAATGATTACAAAGGAGCATATTTTTAATGTATTTAGTCCATAGCACTGTATATTATCTGCGTTAAATACTGCATGTAAACTATGATTATCTTAATGTATACCTAGGAGAAGCTGGATAATATCCACAGTTTACTAATCAAGAGCCCATACCCCAGGGTTCATGTAAAAGAACCTAACTTCAAGTTCATTATCCAGAGCATCATGACTGAGCTTTATTTATCACCATGTAAATCAGCCCTGCAAGGGGCATTAATTAGCACAGAGATATTAGAAAAAAAAATTATGGGTAAAATGAGTAAAGGTTCCATTGGGCCAGAGAAGTTATACAGGCAACTTTGCCTTGGTCCTCAGCAACCTTAGGTCAGCGCTCTGGTCCTGTGCCTCTCATCCATAAAGGAGTTTCACAACTACACCGACCAGTTCACCTAGTCCTGCCGTCAGCAGCGTTGTTGACATTCATTTTTATGCAAGATGCCCTTTGCAGTGCCTAAAAGACCAAAAGCATCACCAGTTTACAGCACAGGCTGCGGACTATGTTTGAGCCTGCAGAAGATGCAGGTTTACTCATCAGCAGGGGCCCCTGGGACAAGCTTGTTTGGGGTCCTCTAGTTCCCACCCCCTCTGATAGCTGAAGGCTGCATAAACAACCTGAGGATTCCAATTGACTTAGGCTCATCTGCACCTAGCATATTCTTCTTTATGTGTATTTTCAGTGATTTAGCTGTGATTTAAGCGGTCGGGATGTACATGGAAGGTCATATGGACTTCCCTAGCCCACATGCTGTCAAGGTGCCACTCCTCGCACCCCAGCCATGGACATGTAACATCCTTGTCCACTGTGTACAGCTGTAAAGTGAGACAGCAGCTCTCCATATATCTTTATTTTTTAGTTTAATTTAATTTTTAATTGGCACATAACAATTATTTATAATCACTGAGTATGAATGTGTTGTTTCAATACATGTACACATTGTGTAATGATCAAATCAGGGTAATTATCAAATCCAGCACCTCAAATATGTATCATTTTTTTGTGGTAGGAACATTCAGAATCTTCGCTTCTAGCTATTTTGAAATACATTTGCAATACATGATTTCTTAAAAATTTTTTTTAATTAAATCATAGCTGTGTACATTAATGCAATCATGGGGTACAGTGTGTTGGTTTCATATACAATCTGAAATATTTTCATCAAACTGATTAACATAGCCTTCATGGCATTTTCTTGGTTATTGTGTTAAGACATTTATATTCTGCATTCAGTAAGTTTCACCTGTACCCTTCTAAGATGTTCCTTAGGTGTGATCCCACCAATTACCCTCCCTCCACCCATCTTCCCCCTCCCCTCCCCTCCCCTCCCTTGCCCCTTTCTCCATATTCTTGTGCTATAATTGGGTTATAGCCTTTCATAAGAAAGTTATAAATTGGTTTCAGGTAAGACTGAGTACATCGGATACTTTTTCTTCCATTCTTGAGATACTTTGCTAAGAAGAATATTTTCCAGCTCCATCCATGTAAACATGAAAGAGGTAAAATCTTCATCTTTCCTTAAGGCTGCATAATATTCCATGGTGTACATATACCACAACTTATTAATCCATTCCTGGGTCGATGGGCACTTACAATACATTATTTCTAACTGTGGTCGCCCTACTGTTCAGTAGCACACCAGAACTTATTCCTGCTGTATAATATAGCTATAGCTTTGTACCTGTTCACCAACCTCTCTTCATCACGCCATCCCCCCTACCCTTTGGTAACCACTATTCTGCTCTCTACTTCTACGACATCAACTTTTTGAGATTCCACATGAGGGAGGTCATTCAGTACTTATCTTTTTGGTGTCTGGCTTATTTCACTTAACAATGCCCTGGAGGTTCATCCCTGTTGTAAATGACGGGATTTCATTCTTTTTTATGGCTGAATAGTATCTGTATTGTGTGTGTTCTGTGCATCACGTTTCCTTTATCCATTCTTCGATGGGCACTTAGGGTGATTCCCGCTTGACTCCTGCGAATAGTGCTGTAATAAGGGAGGGCAGCTATCTCTTTATCTGATTTTATTTCTTTTGGATATACACTCAGTAGTGAGATTGCTGGACCATTACTTGTGTAAAAATTTTAATTAAAAAATTTTTTTAGCGAAGGCATCCTCCCCAGGCTTGTCTTGAACTCCTAGGGTTCAAATGGTCCTCCTACTTCAGCCTGCCAAGTAGCTGGGGTTACAGGTGTGCATCATGACACTCACCCTCAGAAACTCTGTACAGTTTGTCATAATGGTTGTGCTAATTTATATGTCTACCAGCAGTGCATAAGTGTTTCTTTTTCTCTATATCCTTACCAGCACTTGTTATCTTTTATCTTTATGCTAATAGCCATTCTAATTGGAGTGAGATGATATCTCGTTGTGGTTTTGATTTACATTTCCCTGATAATCAGTCATGTCGATAACTTTTTGTATACTTAAGGACCATATTATTTTAATAAATTTCTATTTGTATCTTTTGTCCATTTTGAAACTGGATTATTTGGATTTTTTCCTATTAAATTGCTTGAGTTCCTAACACATTCTGGATATTAACCTCTTGTCACATTTATAGTCTGCAAATATTTTCTCCCATTCTGTGGGTTCTCTCTTTGGTCTATTGATTATTTTCTTTTTTGTACAGAAGCTGTTTAGTTTGATGTATTCCTCTTTGTCTATTTTTGCTTTGGTTGCTTTTGCTTTTAAGATCTTATCTAAAGAATCCTTGCCTGAACCAATGTCATGAAGCATTTCCTTAATGTTTTCTTTTAGCAATTGCGTAGTTTCTTAAATTTAAGTCTTTAATCCTTTTGAGCTTCTTCTTGTATATGGTGAGAGATAGAGGTCTAGTTTTAGTATCTTGCATGTGGATATAAAATTTTTCCCAATGCTATTTATTGAAAAGAAAGTTCTTTCCCCACTGTTTATTCTTGGCAATTTTGTTGGAAAATTGGCTGGCCAAAAAGATGTGTGGATTTAGTTTTTTCTGGGCTCTCTATTCCATTCCATTGGTCTGTGTGTCTGTTTTTATGCTTGTACCATGCTGTTTTGGTTACTGCAGCTTTGCAGTATATTTTTAAATCAGGCATGATAGTATGATGCCTTCAGATTTGTTCTTTTTGCTGAAGATATCTTTGGCTAACTGGAGATTTTTGTGGTTCCAAAACAAATTTTAGGATTGTTTTCTCTATTTCTATGAAGAATGTCAGTGGTATTTTGATAGGGATTGCATTGAATCTATAGACTGTTTATGGTGGTTTGGTCATTTTCACAATATTAATTCTGCCAATCCATGAACATGGGATATCTTCCCATTTGTCTATGTCCTTTCCAATTGCTTTTGTTGGTGTTTTCTAGTTTTCAGGATAGAGATTTTTTTTTTTACCTCTCGATTATTTTTTTCCAAGTATTTATTTTTTTAGCTATTATAAATGGGATTATTTTTTGTGATTCTTTTTCAGATAGTTTGCTCTTAACGTAGAAATACTGCTGATTTTTATGTTGATTTTGTCACTGTATCTTTATTTTAATATGAGTTTTCACATAATATTATTGAGCATCTTTTTAAGCATCACTCCCCTGGGAAGTAGGTGCAGGGTTGTGGGAACAAAGGCATGTAAGATATGGTCTTTTGTGCAGGTACTCACCTGTCATTTGCACTTAACCTAGCTACTTAGGTTACAACTGATGTAAACCTTTTCCCTTGGAAACAGCACTTTCAGCTTCTGCCATAAGTCTCATATCTATTTGATCTGGTAGGTGGTGCCAGGCTGGAGAACAATTACCTGGGTTCTCCTACCTTAGCTTTCCTGCTTCTGCCCTCAGGTGAAAATACCCCCATCGTCCCCATCCCCTCTCTCCCATTTGCAGTGTTGACTCATTGATAAGAAGAGTAATTTACCAACTACACTCAGAATGAATTAATGTTAGTAGTATGCTGGTAAATGTTTAAAACCTGGTGATATTTTTAAAATGAAGGATAAGCATATACAAACATTTTATTTAAAATATTACTGTCATAAAGGATGTATAGCATACAGTTTACAAATAATAATAAAATATACAGTCTTTTTATTCTAAATTCCATAAAGTTAATTGATTTTCATAGCATGTTTACCTTGATTTTTGCCAGATTTTTATAGCCATAGTCAACCTAGGTTGCAAATGACAAATGACTATAATTCAAATTGAATGTTGTTTGATGCTTTCATTTGCCTTAACTAGTAAGACAAAAGGTGAACACATATGTTGGAACCTCACTTATTCTTCTGGAACTGGATACAATTTTATTTTATTTTGCTGAATTGGACGATTTTTTTCTAAATACTGGAAAAATATTACCTCAACATTTTGTGCTGTTTACAATGTAACAAGTATAGAAATGACCCATTTTTAAGTTAAATGTGTTATTAACAATTTTTCCATCACTGTTTTAAGACTACACAATTGAAAAAAAAAGTAAGTTGAGACCTGATTTGTAGCATTTGCCAATTCCCATGTCGTAAATACTCTATGTTTGATTTTAAGTTATCAATGTGAGGGCACTGAATGTGGAATTGGGAAGAAATGCACAGCAGCAGATTATTATATAATATATATTTATATACTTATAAATATACATTTATGAAATATTCATTCCACTTTCCTGAAATATAGTTACTAAACCTCTTGGAATCGCCAGAGTGATAAAAGTGTCTTTTGTATTCTAATGAATCTCTGATGGCTGGAGGTTTCAGAGAGCCTCACCACAGAAGCTGGTCACCCGAAAGAACATTTGAGGTTTGGGACTTTCAGCCCCTCCAAATTCTGGGAAGGGGAGAGGGCCTGGAGCTGATCACCAATGGTCAATGATGTAGTCCATTATGCCTATGTAATGAAGGGGCATAAGATCCCAAAGGGGCAGGGATGGAGAGGACTGGCTTCTGGATGGCTGAACATGTGGAAGTCCCTGGAGGGCGTGAAAGAGAGGGAAGCTCCACACCCCATCTCCCTACCTTGCTTTACACATCTCTTCCATCTGGCTGTTCACTTGTATGTTTTGTAATATCCTTTATAATAATCCTGTAAACATAAGTAAAGTTTTTCTTTGAGTTCTGTGAGTTCTCTAGTAAATTGGTCAAACCCAAGGAGGGGGGTCATGAGTACTCAACAGGAACACAGCCAGGAGTGTAAGTGACACCCTGCTTGACTTTCCACTGTCATTTCAAGTGGAGTCTTGTGGGACTGAGTCCTCCACCTGTGGGAGATGATGCTGTCTCCAGGTAGATAGTGTCAGCATTAAATTGAATCAGAGAACACCCAACTGGTGTCTCCTGGAAAATCTGCTAAAGGCTTATTTGGTGGGGAGGAATCTACACACATTTCGCGACCAGGAGGTCACAGAAGTGTTCTGTGTTGATTGTTGTGTGAGAGAGGGAAGAAGCACTTTGGCTTGTTTTTTTCTGCATTTAATAGTTGTATTTCTATCTTATAAGTTTAATATATACAGAGTAACCTCAAAAGTACAGAAGACAGTCTCATGTAGTAACATAATTAGTATGAGATGAGTTTCAAGTATTTTATTACCTTTTTCTTTAACATAATTTAATCTTAAGTTTTTATAATTTAATTTTCAATAATGATTTCATCATTTTATTTAACAACTGGCATGCAAAATTCCTGAAAAATTTAATGATCTTCTCTCAAAAACTAGTGTGAGCTGGCTTCAGCAAGCTGGGATGGAATATGGGTTAGGGGTTAGGCTGCATGTTGAAGAGCCTAGATGTGTTTGTGGGAGAGGACAGGCCTGCTTTACTTGGTGGGTCCTGGATAAGGGAAGGTTTCCAGGGCTCACTTGCTACAAGATCCTGAGTAAGACAATCCTAAGGAAGTTTCTTTGGGAATTTTATGCTTTGAAATCACCTCTATCTTAAATGGGAGAGCCTCAATTAGAAGACACTTACTCTGACTCCTTCCTAACTTCTATAGATGATTCATTTGCTTATTTATAGAAGCGCTAGAAGTTTTATCTATTTCAATTTGTCCAGGCACAGTGACTCACACCTATAATCTTAGCACTCTGGGAGGCTGAGTTGGGAGGATCTCTTGAGCTCAGGAATTCAAGAGCAAGAGTAAGACCCCATCTCTATCAAAAATAGAAAAATTAAGCAGGCATGGGGATGGGCACCTGAAGCCCCAGCTATGTGGGAGGCTGAGGCAGGAGGATCACTTGAGCCCACAAGTTTGAGGTTGCTGGGAGCTATGCTGATGTCATGGCTCTCTAGCCTGGGCAATAGAGTGAGACTCTGCCTCAAAAAATAAATTTTAAAAATACCTATTTCTGCTTTACAAGTCACCTAAAACTTAGTAGCTGAAAGTAACAAATATAGTTAGCACCACATAATGACATTTCAGTCAAAGATGGACCTCATATACAACAATAGTGGTCTCATAAGATTATAATATGATATTTTTACCTTTTCTGTGTTCATATACATAAAAGTACTTACCACTGTGTTGCAGTTGCCTGCAGTCCTCAGTACAATAACAGGCTGCACAGGTTTGTAACCTACGAGCAGTAGACGGTGCCATAGAGCCTCGGCGTGTAGTGGGCTGTGCCACCTTGGTTTGTGTAAGTGCCCTCTAAGGCGTTCATACAACAAGGAGATCACCTAAGCATGCCCTTTTCAGAATATTTTCCTGTCATTCACTGATACATGAATCGTTTTATACAGTTTCTGAGGGTTGGGTGTGCAGAGTAGCCGAACTGGAAGGCTCTGGCTCAGTCTCCCATGAAGTTGCAGTCAAGGCCTCTGCCCAGACCACAGGGTCTGAAGGTCTGCCTGGTTCTGCAGCTTCTGCCTCTCAGAGGACGTGGGTGTTTTCCTTGCTACACAGACATCTCCACAGGGATGTCTGAGGTTCTCTCACTATGGCAGATGCTTCTGCCAGAGCAAGCAATGCCGGGAGAGCAAGTAGGAGGCCATAGTGTCTTTTAAGACTTAGTCTCAGGAGTCAAACGCTGCCACTTCTGTTCACTACAGGCAAGTTACCAAGTCTGGCCCCTGAGCAGAGGGAAATCAGGATCCACCTACAAGGTTAACACCAAAGAATTTGTGGGCATATTTTGAACCACCCCATGCCATAATCTTAGATAGATCATTTCAGTTCATATTGTTATAATGTTTTATGCTTTCTAATTTAGGGTTTTTATTTTACTTTTTAATAGTTCATTACATTATATTTTATTGTTATTTTATTTTATCCATTATAAAATCTTGTGACTTCTGTCACTAATATTCTTAATTAACATTGTTTGTCTGGAACATTTAACTTTAGATGATTGAATTTGGGCTTTTCATGTATATTATAATTTTTTTTTTATCAGTTTTTGGCCGGGGCTGGGTTTGAACCCTCCACCTCTGGCATGTGGGGCCAGCGCCCTATTCCTTTGAGCCATAGGCACCGCCCTATAATTTATTTTTTTATTTTAACTATGATAATCTTTAAATAACTGGATTTATTTCGAATTCCTTAAAGCTTTCCTTGGTTGCCTCCTCACCCAATTGGACCAAACGGGTTCTTTTGGTAATTATAGGTAAGCTCCAACATTCAGAGGTAGGTGAGTGCTGTTCACCTCCTCCTCTATAACTGCAGGAAAAAGTGGGATGCTACAACAAAAGCAAGTCTCAGAAGGAATTTGGCCACATTGTACGGCTTGGTTTATTAACAAGCAGGCACAAAACATTCGTATGCGCCATTCATGGACTTAATGAAGACTGAGCTCTTCCAATACACTGCTGCTCTTTCCAGAACTCTGCCACACATCTTGTAGGAAGGACTAATTGTGGCCCAAATATAACAAGTGTCCTGATGATGGGATCAGCTAAACTTGAGCTATGATCAGGTGAGGGATTTCTGTGGGCACCGGACTGAGTGTAGTTCTAGACAAGGCGTGTGTTGTTTTTCTTGGCTCAGTAGATTCTTTACCTCTGATCTTACCAAGTTGGATGCACCTGTACAATACTCTGGTTAATGAAAAGTTATTTCCAAATCCCATAGATCGTCTAAATATTTGGAGGTAAAAGTAAAAGTGATAGGTGTGTTATTCTTTTTTAGTGACTTACTACTTAAAAACAACCTTTCTCATTAATTGACCGATTATATTGGAGAAGAGGGCTTCTACCGTGTTATATCAAATGCATAATTACCAATGGAAGTTGATAAGACTTTTTTTTGGCAGTTAACCAAGCTTTAAGCAAAAACGGCTCACAAAATCTCAGTCAGGGCCTCCTCGGTGCCTGATTCCAGCAGTGCCCTTGACATAGACTACAATAGCAGACCCGGAACATATTTTGAAACTTGGAGCTTTTTGCGCATTGTTTTTTTTTTCGAATATAGGGAAGGTAATTAACAGCGGTGAATATTTAACACTTCAGGAGTCAATCTGAGGCGAGAGGAAGGCTTGCTGAGTGGATTCAAAGCAAATAAATTCACTTCTGACATTCCCTGCACACACCCCGTGGTCACAGCTGAAGAAATGTATTTTATAGTCACAGCAGGAAAGGAGAAGGGTAATGCATTTCTTCATTATACCACTAAATCCTGATAAGCTTGAAGGACTTTCAAAGAAATAGTAACAATGAAATACATTGGTATGGGGGAACCTTGGATTGAGAATTATTTCTCATAAAGTATTCAGTTCATCAGTGATGTATTTACTAAATAATTTCAGTCTTCATCTTTCTGGACTCTGTCCAAGACCGAGAGAGCTTGCCACTACAGGATAGATTGAGAAATGGCCTCTCGCCCAGCCATCCCCAGTGGGACAGTCTTAAGGTTTCCAAACAAGCCCATCTGCAGATAACCCTTCTTCCTGAAATGCTCTGCCTGCCATATTCTAAACTCATCCTTTACCTTATCCAAGAGTCCGAATTTATAAAGAATTATTCTGCACAAACTATTTATTCCTTCCTGATTTAGATCCAGTCTTGGTTTCTGACTACTAATAGGTCACTGTGGGACCTCATACCAAATGCCAGCCTTGGATCTGTCTTAAGTACCATTCTGTCAAAGATGAGAATGTCTCCCCCTTTCATATGTCAGTGGGGAGAGAACTTTGTGCAGGTATCTACCAGGCAAGCTATCCCAGAAGTCACAAAACAGAAATGCTCACAGACTAAATTAAGATGCTTTATTAAATCAGTTTAAAACACAAACAGTGGGAAAGCTTTACACATCTGGGGTATATATGTATATATATGCAGGCCCACACCACCTGGGTCCTGTAAAGTTGTTCATGAGCCCTGTCTCTCTGCCGTAGCAGCTCTCCCCAGTGAGAGCTGTGGCCGGCATAGCTATAGACTTGCCCATTAGCTGCTAAACAGCTGTGGCTTCTAATTGCGTTTCTTGGGCAAAGCATGTGTAGAGCCAGGGTGGGGACATCCTTGGACATGCTGGGTGTCACCAGTGGGTAAGAGATGTCAGGCATAACCCAGCTGCCACCCACGGGTGGCATCTCCTGATCTGTCCGTCCTTTTCCACATCTAAGAGATGCTTACATTTTGCCATCGTATGTTCCATTTTCTATTTTCGGCATTGTAGGTTTCTAATTTACTGTCAGTGTTCAGCACATATCATGAATTCTGCCTGTGCCTTGCAAGCCACTTGCTTACTCACGATCTGGGCATGATACTCACCGCGTGTCTCTCCTCTGGTTTACACGCCGCTTGCTAACTCAACTCACTGCGTACACCTTACGTTGCTGATGTGCTTCACCCATTTAATTTGCATTTCTCAGCTTCTTTAGCAGAACTGAATATTCTCCAATAATATAGGGATCTCACATTATGCAACAGAATACGAGAACTGATGGAAAACACATTGTGACAAATACCTTTTTGATGGCTTAGCCAATAATTGCTCCTTCTTTAAAAAGCAGTACATAATTCGCTTAAAAGAAATATGACTTGATGGTCAATAGATCAGTAAGGTGACTCTAGTTAACATTAATCGATTGTACATGTCAAAACAGCTAGAAGAGAAAAATTCAGGTGTTCCTAGATAAATAAGTTGATGGATATCCCAACTACCCTGATTTGATTACACGAACGTATCAAATCATCACATGTATTCCCCCAAAATATGTACATCTAATATGCGTGAATGAAAACAGATAAATAAAAATAAGTTTTAAGAAAGAATTGAAGGGCTCGGTGCCTATGGCTCAATATGCTAACGCACCAGCCACGTACACCTGAGCTGGCAGGTTCGAATCCAGCCCGGGCCCACCAAACAACAATGACGGCTGCAACCAAAAAAAAAAGAAAAAAAAAATTGACCGGGCATTGTGGTGGGCTCCTGTAGTCCCAACTACTTGGGAGGCAGAGGCAGGAGACTCGCTTGAGCCCAGGAATTGGAGGTTGCTGTGAGCTGTGATGCCACAGCACTCTATCCAGCTTGACGGCTTGAGGCTCTGTCTCAAAAAAAAAAAAAAAAAGAAAGAAATATTTCCCCAACTGTTAAGATTAAATCTGAATTTCTGTAGCCCAACCTTTCCCCTAAACATTATAACATACATAGCTTCCCATCTTACCCTCAATAATATCCTTACTTTTGATAAATATCACCTCAGTGGCATAAATATATGTTTTTTGACACTTTGTAATTTAATAAACTGTGGCTTTCTTTTCAAGTATATTGGCCTGTTTTGGTTTTGCATAATGCATGTGAATTGCATGAACAGATTTATGTGTATAGCCTCTTATCTCCTTCCTATTTACATAGGGTGATGGTAGAATCAGTGGTTGAAAGGATGGGTTTTGATGGTTCCTTTCACAACATGCACTGCTATGGAGTCATTTTCACAAGGTTTTAATTAGATTTTGGGGTTGCATACCTTACATTTAAATCTACAGTGGTTTTACAACTCATATGAAGAATAATTTATAATATGTTACATTCATGGACCTTGGAGAGTGATAAAAAATTAAACTGCATTTAAAAGCAAGTTATGTTTTCCCCCTCCACTTGAGTGCTGTTATCTTTTCTTTTCTTTTTTTTAGAGACAGAGTCTCACTTTAATGCCCTCAATAGAGAGCTGTGGCATCACAGCTCACAGCAACCTCCAATTCCTGGGCTTAGGCGATTCTCTTGCCTCAGCCTCCCGAGTAGCTGGAACTACAGGCGCCCGCTACAATGCCCGGCTATTTTTTTGTTGCAGTTTGGCCGAGGCTGGGTTTGAACTCGCCACCCTCGGTATGTGGGGCCAGCGTCCTACTCACTGAGCCACAGGTGCTGCCCGTGAGTGTTTTTTTCTTTTAAGCATCTGAATATGTGAGTGTGTGTGTGTCTGTTTCATAAAAGCGCTGCTTGTACAGGAGATCAGTAAGCTATTTCAAGGACAGCTTCATATCTTTCAAACTCATTTGCATTGTCCGGTGAATTAAATTCTTAATGAAAAGAAAGGAAGAAAAAGCCTATTAATTGCAACACAAAAAGCTCCCATCCCTGGTCCCAGTGTACCTTCTGTAAGGTGATGTAATCAAAGGTAGAACTTCGAGGAAAATATTTTTTTACTCTGTGTACACTCAAGAAAATTAGGAAAGGAGAGAAAGGAAGAAAACAGATTATCCCACGTTCTGAGGGCACGGATGGGGCCTCCCAGACTTGGCATGGCAGCCACTCATTAAGTGAGTGAGGGAATAGCTTTTCTATACGATGACTTTAAGGAAATGAGAGAAAGGCTGTATTGCCCCCAAACGGCTTCCTGCCACCTAGAGAGGCAGTGATGAGCCTCCTATAAAGCTATGCTGTCTGCTGGTCAGCAGCCGCCCTGGGGGTGTACACAGAGGTGGGGCGTGTCCTGCCGCAGAGCAGTGGCCGCCTCTGCTGATCAGCCTCCACTTGCCCAGCCTTGAGCGATTTCACCTTTCCTCAATCTACAGAAGATCCTGCGGGGTAAAGAGCAGGTGGGGTACCTTGTAGGAGAGTAACTAGTGGCACTGGTGGCTACTGGGAGAGTGATCCCCACAGGGTGGGGATGATGGAGTGAGGGTGCTGGGGTGCTTCTTCAGGAAGGCAGCCAGGGAAACTTCTTCCAGGCTGGCTACATAACCACGGGGCCCAGTGAAAAGGGGAGATGCAGGACGCCTTATGCAAAAACTATTAAGGGCTCCAAAATGGTGACGGCAGGGCCTTAAACCAAACGCAGGCTTCCCTGGGAGGCATGGGCTTTGAGCCCTGGATGCCCTGCAGTTTCCACTGCCCTGTTCAGCCTGGCTATGAGCACTCACACCTTTCCTGGTTGTGCCCCTCTTGACCCTGCACACACACACACACACCACATTCACCCTCACACACATGCACAACCACTCATATTCACACAACACACCCTTACACGCTTACACACATAGACACTGGCACACACACATCCACTCCTACACACACACTCTTACGACTCACTCTCACACACCCATGCATCCCCCATACACCCACACTCTCCAACTCTGACTCACACAGTCCTCTCCACACCTCTGCAGCCTGCCAGTTTACTGTCCCTGAAAGAATTGGTGTTGTGGAGCCAACCTGTCCGGCACGCTTACCATCACGGACACTTTACTATGGACTTTTCCCCTGGAACTTACCAACCATCTCACCAACTTCATTCAATGTTATTCTAATAAAATATATTCTGATGCAGGACGAAGTCTCATTGATTGCTATATCATACTTTCCTCCAACAAAAATGTGTACGTAAGTGGGAATTTTATTTTTAAAATTGTAAACATGGAGTTTTCCCACATTTTAGAAATACCTGAATTGGGCAGCACCTATGGCTCAACAGAGTAGGGCTCCAGCTCCATATGCCCAAGGTGGCGGGTTCAAACCCAGCCTGGCCAAAAACTGCAAAAACAAAAAATAAAACAACAAAGAAATACCTGAGTTGATATATTCCTTCACTTATAATTAGTACAATAGTGATCACAGCATAGTATGTTTTTAATTTTTATAGGAAAAATATAACACTGTATTAGAAATGTATTTTGTACTGAGAAGGAAGGGGCATTTATTTCTGCACTGAACAGCACTCATGAATATTATTACACTTTCTGCTAGCATGGGACCGTTTTCAACATCAGTTATGGATGTACATGTTTAGTTTTTAAGACTAATTTTCAGCTTTAATTCTGTTTCTATTTGGAGGTGGGGTTATAGAAAGGATCTAGGAGTAAGAAGATAAGAATGAAAGAAATGACTCATGTCTCAATTTTTGAAACTTCTTCTCGGGCTCATGCAGAAAATCACAAAAATTACTTCTAAGGTTCTGTCATCTGACTATTGATTAGGTTCTCTTTCAATTTATTTTTTAGAGGACTAGAACCAGCTGATTCTCAAAAGGACTTGCTTGGTCCCAATTAGTCATTTTTCCAGTTTCTGAAAGGTTTACCACGAAAGGGCCTTCCCAGAGGACTATTCAGGGCTTGTTACTCTTTCATTGGAGGTGCTGTCTCTGATTGATCAGTATCATTAGAGAAGCTCAAGATTAAAATGTTGTTAATTTAAGTACACCTTTGCTAATAATTTGCTCATGTCACGCAGTCGTTTTTAATTATATTTTAAATGTTTTTGTCGAAAACGTAAAAGTGGCAGATTTTAGCTCATTTATGTCATCAAATTTGCAAAGCCAATCCTCTTTGGCAAACGAATCAGCCAAATCAGATTTACTGTGTCAGAAAACCCTCCCTTCCTATTTTTTAGCTTCCAATAGGCCTGTGTTCGCGTGTGCTGCTGAGAAACTGTCCCAGGCCCACCTGTGAATTCTCCTAAGATATTTACCTAGGCGAGACGTGGAGCTTTCCCGTTTCCTCTTGCCTGATGAACTAGATGCTCTTCTGCCGCCAATATTTTGTACTCTGCCCTCTGCATTGCTCCTAGGGCTTCTCCGTCAGGAGCAGTGAATTATTTGGCTTTAGCTGGGAGATGAAAGAGGAAAAAAATTGTTACTTCTTCTGAGTCCCCACTCTATAGTACATCTTCTTCCTTTTTTTGCAGTTTTTGGCCGAGCCTGGGTTTGAACCCGCCACCTCTGGCATATGGGGCCGGCACCCTAATCCTTTGAGCCACAGGCGCCGCCCCATCTTACTTCTTTTAATAATACATCTTATTAATGACCACAGCAACATGGGCCGAAACGCTCATCTCTGATTTTGTGTTTTCATGGTTTGCCCTTAACAAAAAGAGTTACAAAAATGGGGAGACAGGAAGCCTTACCAAAGTATCTTGATAGAAGGAAGCTTCACAAAGGACTCAATCACATTAATCCTTTCTTCTTTTTCCAAAGGATTTTTATATCCATAATCAAGGTTAAGCTTCACAGTAAGGAAGAGACATGCCTGTGTTAATCTGAAGCATGGGAGAAGGGCAGTTGTGGAAAGGGAGTTGTGTGTGTACCTCGCCTGAAAACCATGGGCAGAAAGTAACAGCCTCAGTCAAGGCTGGACTCAAGTCCATCACACACTGGCCCTTAATGTTCCTTTTCCTCGAAATCTCCCTTGATTGGCCAGCCCGAGTCCCTCTGCTGGTGAGTTAGAGGACAGTCCAAATGGAAAAGGCAGTTCCAATCACAGGACTCCAGTGAGGACTCCACTGCAGGACTCCACTGCACAGGGGCAGTGTTGGAAGATAGAAATGCATAGTCTGAGTCTTTGTTCAAGGTTACAGTTGAGATGATGGCTGCCCAGGACTCTGTAAAGGCAGAATGTGCAGAGAAGATCTCTGGACACGTCCTCAGTGAAGAAGGAAAGACGCCAGAAGCTGAGCTGAGAATCCATACTGTGTGATGCCAAAGGGCTTAACTCCAAACCTGTAGCGTTCTTAGGACTGTTATTATAAGAAAAGCAGTAACTGAACAGCCAGCATTAATTCATCTTTACATTCCCCAGGGTAGACGTATGATTGAAGGTACACATTTGGTAAAGTCACGATTGTCTTCAAAATCGCACTGTCCACACCTTTTTCCTGAATAAAGTCACCAAGGAAATTCAGCAATTCTCCTAGGCCCTAGGCTAGAGAGTCTTAGAGAATTCATCAGCAATGACTTATGTCCAGAGCATGGTCTTGTGTGAAGAAAAATATCTGTACTGAATTCTTGCTACTAAATGAAAAAAATGATATGCATGAAAATTTCACTAAAATTAGTATATAAAAGCAAAAAGAAAACTTCTAAATGTCCAAATATATGTAAAGAACTAACTAAATGATAGTGCATGTGAGTGAGCGTGACTTATGCCTCGGGTAGAATGAAAGTTCATTTTATTTATTAGAGCTTTGGAGAAATGTGTGGAAAGGAGTCGAGTCTTCTGCATAAAGAAATTCCTTGATAACAGTAAAAGTAATGCTTAACCAACATTGAACTATTTGTGACACTCCAGATACATTTTAAGCACTTATTCATTTAATCCTCGTAGCAACAAGTAGGTATTGCCTTATAGATGGGAAAACCAAGGCCCATGGAGGTTGAGTAACTCCCTACAGGACACCTAGGTAGAATTTGAACACTGAGAGTCTAGCATAGAACTTGCACTCTGCCTGCTGCCGTATGCGTTTCTCACAGATTTTGGTCAAGATCTATGCCTCATAAGTTCTCTCTTATCTAAAAAATTGTGCACACATACTTTGGGATTTTTGGACACTTAAACAACACTACAGCAATACTGACAATAATTATAGAACTAAACAGAAAATCATTTTCTTTTTGCATATTTCTTTCCTGGTCCAGATGCATGGATAATTATTCTAAGTTATAATCATAGTATTGATACAATTTTTCTCCCTACTTTTTATACTTCTCTTCATATTTCAAATGATTTTATTTTGCTACATTGTCTTCTTAATCATTGTTTGTGATAGTTGTAAAATGCTCTAATAAGTTGCTGTTCCCTCATTCATGGGAACAGTCCACTCTCAGTTTCCTCTTGTGTGTAATCTTGCAAATTGCATAGCAGTGAACATCCCATACCTTATTTCTTTTCCTTCTTCTGGGATATTCCTTAAAGATAAATCCTGAAGTGAGATTACTGAACAAAGGATGAGAATGTTTTTGTTTCTTGCAAAAGTAAAGCCACACTACTTTTCAAATGGCTATGTGCTGTCACAGTGACATATCACAAGTGTACTTGCATTTTGATGATAAAATCCCTTTGCATTCGTGTCCCACTTACTTAAGTTACTTGTATTTAATAGCTGACAGTTCTTGCTATTAGATAATGTCTTGTATTCATTATGTTTAGGAGTATATTGCTGAAAAAAGCACATGTTGAATTATAAATGACCTCGCTTTGTCTTACACAAAAGATTAATTTTGAAGCTGTTATTACACACACAAAATTTTGTTTAACAAGGGTGCCAATTGTGGCTAGCTAAAGGTATGAATAATTTCTGCAATTCTTGGCAGGCTGTGGTTAGACATTTTATACCTCTGCGCCACAGTAAATACATACCAGTAGATGTCAAAGCAGCGAGTTTTCTTGCTCCATATTTGTGAAAGTTCATTATTATCACAAGGAAATCTCAGAAGAAGGGTTGGAATTGAATACCATTTTGTATGACTCATGTATAGTTTGTTGAGTAAGCATAAGAAAACCAAAGCAGTGAAATCACTCCATTTCTTATTTATTACTTACTGAGCAGAAGCGATAGAATGATCGTTTATTAGAAGATGATAGGAAAGCTTCCAACACAATGGAAGGGGTCCCGACTGGTTGCCCCAGTCCGTTTCTTAATCAGCAGGAGAGGTTGCTCAAGAAACCCCAAGTCATCTTCTTTGTGGACTTGTAGTTTTTGCAAGATGGCAGTTAATGGTAGCAACTCACTATCTCAATGCAGATCAAGTGGCACAAATCTTTGTGCTCATACTCATTTACTCATTATGCTAATATTTGTTGAACGTGTTCACTCGGGTGATGGCTGACTGTACAAGACAGGCGCGCCCTGAACTTTGGCCCAGCTGGGGACGGTCAGAGTAAAACAAAGCTGGACATTAGTTAAGCTCCTATTCAGGGCTACTGCGGGCCGCGAGAGCCTCCATGTAGACTGAGCCTAACTCCCCTGCGACAGAAGGTGGGACACCCCTAAACTTGGTGTGTGCTAAAGAGATGGGGGATGGTCTATGAGCTTAGGCTGTATCTTTGGGACAGGAAGTAGCTTTGTAAGTGGGAGCTAGCGGCCCTCAAAGTTAGGCTCTTATCCTCCTACAGGAGGTGGGAGACAGGAGCGCAATCTCCTTGGATGTTCACCCCCATGTCCTTGAGGGGACCTTTCTGGGTGTTGGCGCATTTATGTCTCAAAGGGACAGGAAAGGATTTATCATTTCAAACTAAGTGAACTGAGAGGTCAATCCTCACGTGTCGGCTGGAACCAACAATGAATTATTTTGGCAGTGCTGAGTTTTCTCAGGCCGACATTCTAAGGGAGCTGGAGTTGTTGTCCTAGGAACACAGCTGCCTTGAGCTGATAGAAAGGATGCTAGTGTTTGTTCAAGTCTTTTTCTGTGTGTGTAGGGTGGGTGGATGAACTCATTGGTGGTACAAGTTGAAGTTCTCCTAGGTCAATGCCAAGGCCTACTTGAAAAGAGAGTTCAGAGGGCCTTGATTAGAGTTGGTCAAGGAGAGAGTCTCTGTCAGGATGCAGCCAGTTGAAACCAGGCTCACCGTGTCAGTACCAGGCATGCTGTGCAGGTTGCACACTGCACAACTCCAGGGCTGGCATTTACTTCCCAGGCTGTGAATGAATGCCCTGAGGTGTGCAGCGCACAGCAGTCCTGGGACCACAGCTGCTTCATAACCAGCAGAAAAATTTCCCATTGGTTCTCCTCCATTCCATCTTGGTCAGCGGGCAAGGAGCCTTCTGCACTATCCCCACCCAAGATATATAAGCCCCTCATTCTCATTTCAGGGCAGAGGTGTGGGGACTGTCCAGATTGCTGGATTGTTTGGGGGTCCACAGTTCAAAGGAAAGGGGGTGTGGGATCAGCCTTTTTGGTCCTCCAGCCTTGTTTCCCCTCCACATCCAGGATGCTTTTCTCCCCACAGTCCTCCGCTCCCTGGAGACTAAGAAACTCATTTTGCAGAGGCTGTGAACCTTTCATCTTTAAATCCCCCTTGACAGTGGGCTGGGGGAGGGGGCAACCCATCCTTTGGAACCAAGAGCAAGTTAAAGACCACAGGAAACAGGAATCAATCCTGAGATAAGCCCCTGCCACGCACACTTGCAAGGAAACATCTTCGGGCTCTGGCCATTAAGTGCGGACTCTGAGACAGGCCAGCTGGCCGCAGGAGGTCAGGACACCTTCCAGGAGGCTTCAATATTTCTGTAAATCAAGAGGTCAGGTAGTCAAAGGAAAGGAGAGGAAAACGGAGTGCCAAGGGCAGGGTTGGCAAAAAAAAATTTTAAAGGAGGCCTGCCATGCTTTTTTTCTTTTATTTTTTCTCTCCTAGCTCTCTCTTGAATCAACCACATTTTCTTGGTCGCTTTCTCTCTCCTTTCAATCCCTTACTGGCCTGGAAAGTAATGTGTTCTATTTCAATTCTTTTAGTGGTTAGCTTTCAGTTTTTAAGAGGCATAATTAACTTTACAAACCCTGAAGTTAATTAATCTCTGTATTGCCCTCTAGCACCACAGAAGCCTGACAATGGCTCACTCCCCTCCGCATTCCATACTTGCGGCTGCTTTTCTTTCTTTCTTTTTATAAACTTCCAAGTCTGGTCATTTATCATTATTTTCACCGTCAGTTCATATTTAGATGATTCAAAATGTTTGCCAGTTTCTTCGCTTCATAGGGCTTCTGAAACACAATTCACTTCTAAATTCAATATCCTTTGTGCTAAAATAATCCTTAAGCTACTTAGAGTGGGACGTTCTCTGGGCCTTTGTTACATTTGCTCTAATCCTCACTCTTTTTTTATTTTTTTTGAGACAGAGCCTCAAGCTGTCGCCCTGGATAGAGTGCCGTGGCATCACAGCTCACAGCAACCTCCAATTCCTGGGCTCAAGCGAGTCTCCTGCCTCCGCCTCCCAAGCAACTGGGACTGCAGGTGCCCAACACAGCGCCCGGCCATTTTTTGATTGCAACCCTCCTTGTTGTTTGGCGGGCCCGGGCTGGATTTGAACCCGCCAGCTCATGTGTACGTGGCTGGCGCCTTAGCCCACTGAGCCACAGGCGCCGAGCCCTAATCCTCAGTCTTAAATTACAGACTTGCTAAGTGCAGTAGACTCCAGAGTTGACCACCTCCCAACGTGGACCACCTTCTTAAATTGACCTAATTTTCACAGACCGGACGTGCACCACATGTATTTATCTGCAGAGTAGGCCTAGTCCCTTATGTTGACCACCTCCAAATGTCTCCCAGTTTGCTCCACCTTGGGTGGTCAATGTAGAAAAGTTCTCGGCTAGCTATTACATCTTTCCCTTGGCACTTTGAATATATTATTACACTGTTTTCTAAAGTCCTTTGCTGCTTTGTAAAAACGTGCTTTTTCCTAATTGCCTTTACTTTTTGAAAAAGACAATCACTGCAAATTCAGGGAGTACATAGCGGTGTTTCCATACACACCATGTATAGTGGTCAGAGTGATTCGCATGTCAATCTTTGGGTTGGGAACACTCACTGTCTTCCTTTTAGCTACTGGAAGCTGTGTTATTAATTATAGTTACCCTGCAAGGGGATAGAACACTAGAACCTCGTCCTCCTGTCTAGCTGTAATTCTGTAGCCTTTAACAAACCTCTCCCTGTCCCTCCCTGACTTTTACCCATCCTCTCCTCCTGTCCTACTTTTCCCTTCTATGAGAGCAACTCTTTTTAGCTTCCACATATGAGTGAGAACATGCGGTGTTTAATTTTCTGTTCCTGACTTTAGAAAAAAAAAAAAACAACATGGTAAGTTTCACGAATTTGTGTGTCATCCCTAGGCAGGGGCCATGCTCATCCTCTCATGTATCGTTGTAATTTTAGTACATGTGCTGCCCAAGGGATCCCTGCGGTTACTTTTAAGATACTCTTTCCTTACCTTTTGTTTATTAAGGTGGGTGTCTTTTGGCCTGTGTGGGCTCACGCCTGTAATCCTAGCACTCTGGGAGGTCAAGACAGGCAGATCAGTTGAGCTCAGGAGTTCAAGATCAGCCTGATGGAGAGTGAGATCCCATTTCTACTAAAAATAGAAAAAACTAGCCGGGCATTGTAGCAGGCACGTGTAGTACCAGCTACTGGGGAGGCTGAGGCAAGGGAATCACTTGAGCCCAAGACTTTGAGGTTGCTGTGAGCTGTGATGCCACAGCACTCTACCCAGGGTGACAGAGTGATACTCTGTCTCCAAAAAAAAAAAAAAAAGAATAAATAAGTAGGTGTCTTTTTATATTCTGCAGATTCACTATGCTTTATCTATGTGTGATTCTGATGAGGACTTGCTGTAGGAGCAATTTTAGGAATTACGTTTTCTTCACATCTGTAACTTTTCTGCCATCATCCTTTCCAACGGCCCCTCTCCCATTTTCTAAGTTTCTGGAACTACTGTTAATATGTGGTGGACATTTCATTCTTCTTCCACATTTCGGAAGCCCTCATATTTTCTACATCTTTACCTCTCGGTGCTCTTCTCTGAGTGATTTTCTCTTCTCTTCCTTCCAATAGGCTTTATTCTCTGAAGTCTGGTATTTCAACCCGTTCTGAGCTCCCTATTCAATGACTAGATAGGTCATATGTAGAATTCCTTTGGTTCTTTTGCAAATCAACTTGTTCTTTCTCCGAAGGTCCTGTTATTGTCTTATGATTTCTATTTCTTACGTATCTCTCTGAGCAATTTAATAACATTCAATTTTTTTTTCTTATTTCTTTTTTCAGGATAATTCATGATGTGAAAAGGGACATTCTTATTTGAAAAGTTCTTTCAGAGGCAAGGAGGGGGACCTCCAACCCCCACTGGAGGCTCCAATAGCCAAAAAGGCTGGACAACTGCTGAGGAGACACCTGTGCCTTGGTGTCTCCTTCACTTTACACTTAAGACTAAATGTGTAACCCCCATTTCCTATGCC